>PVKE010017646.1:0-30496 GCA_004027555.1 Craseonycteris thonglongyai
CACCACCACCTCCAGGAGCCCGTCCTTGGAGGGGCAGCACTGTCACCACCACCTCCAGGAGCCCGTCCTTGGAGGGGCAGCACTGTCACCACCACCTCCAGGAGCCCGTCCTTGGAGGGGCAGCACTGTCACCACCACCTCCAGGAGCCCGTCCTTGGAGGGGCAGCACTGGGAGCGCCAAACACGTGAGGAAACAGCGTGCACACGTCCCCGACTCTTGCTCCCTGGCGGCTCAGGTTCCAGTACTCCATACGTGGTGTCCCATCACGTGAGAGGCCTTTATAGGATGCGCAGAGGCCATGGTGATGACCACACAGAGGTCACCACGGCTCCGGGTAAAGGTCAAGTGTTCCCTCCAGGCACCGCCGTTCAACGACCGCTAAGCGGCTTCTTCCCGCTACCCGGCTGCTTCCGGGCCCCACGGCTGCCCTGTGGGTCTTCCAGGGGCATCCCATCCCCCACGCTCTCCTGCACCACAGCTCCAGTGACTCACAAAGAGGGCTCGGGCCACCTCAGACAGCACGGCCCTGCAGGGGCTGAAAGGCGGGATGACCCTCCGCCGCCATGGGTGGCAAAGCCGATGGCCTTTCATCTCCTCGTCGAATTTTATCGGGAGACGTCTGCTGCCACGTCACAGGAGCGTGCTCCTGAGGCTGCTCCTCGCCGTCTACAGTGTCATCATGATGCTTAATTTAGAAATCATCCTCATCTCCTTGGCCGTCTCAGGTATTCAAGCAACTTGCTTTTCTTTACAAGTCGTGCCCTTGCTAACGAAACGAAGTCCCCACGACGTCTATAAAATTTCTTTCTGCATTGGGTTCTACTTTTATGGGCAGAAATCATCAGGAAAAGCCACTGGCTACAAAAGCTGCAAACAAAATGAACCTTTAAAAGCTAATGACTGAAGGGTGGCCGCACAGACGTAACGTATGTTGGGGGCTCACACTATTTGTCATTAACACATATTCTGAAAGCTTGGCTAATATAATGTGACACAAAATTAGTCAAACACAATTCATGCAATATTGTTTAATTTTACTCCTCATTTAACTTGGTTTTAAGCAAAATCATTATGTCACATGATAACGTTCACTTGAACAAGAAATATTTCATAATGGTCGCTGCCTTTAGAAATGAGTTATTAGGGCTCCATGCTGAACACATTCTTAACTATGAAAACTACAAAGCTAATAGCTTAATCATATTTTGACACCATCTACATACTTTATGCATTATTTACAAGAAAGATATAAAAATGAAACCACTGAAAATATCACACAATACTTCACAGTCATAGTTAACTGGTTAAAAATATAACACATTTATCTTCCAGGGGCTTTATATTTGCATATAGATATTTGCATACCACGTTGCAATGTGCTGTTAATGTAAAATTTAACCTTTGTTCTTTCTCTCTGATGTGCAAGGTATACTCATTAAGTTAAAAATAATGGCAAAAATAAGTCTTCTGGCGATATACGTTTCATAAATTATCCCCCAGAGCAGTGGGGAAAGGTAAAATGTGGGTGGGAAAATGTTTAATTGAATTAATTCCTCATTTTCTGTATTTTTATTTTACAACCCAGAGACAGAGCGATTGAACTAGTATATGTCAACCCTACGAATTGCCAAGGACCGCCTCGCAGTTCTTCAAGGCGTCAGCCTTCTTACTCCTGTGTGGAGACGGTTCGGTGTTTCAGGAGCGAGATGAAGGTGCAGCTTTGGTTTGCACACCTGTGAAATGGGCGGTTGTGTATGCGGCGGGCGGAATACACAGCCACGAAGCACGAACCACAGTGCCGCAGCGCTAACGTCCAGGCGAAATGTAGGGGCGTTTAAGCTCCCGGTAGGTTATAATAAACTGTGTCGCTTTCTAAGAAAGCTTATGTGTGAACCTTCACAGAAGTGAAACGAAGACTTAGAAGTCCTTTAAGAGACTGTCGCTTGAATATCTACCTTCTATCCCCACTGTCCTTGTTGCTGGACTCCTGGTCGGAAACAGTGTTCAATTAGACTCAGCATCTGAAGTCACCCTGAGGCGAGGCGTGGCCCGGGGACGGCTCTTGGCAGAGAAGGAAACGAAAAGCAAGCCAGTCCGGCCACCTCGGGCCGATGCCCGGTCCTTTAACGAATGGTCACATCTCAGATGACCTCTACCCAAAATGGCCCAGTTCAGCAGCAGAATGGTGTGTGCCCTGTGCACCGTGACGGTGACAAGACCCACAGACATCTGAGTCCAGGGGTGAGGGTGGGAGGGGGAGGGGGCCACAGTATTCAGGGAGGGGCTGCAGGAATACAGCAAGGAAGCAGCCTCCACCTAGAGGCCTCCAACGTGCAGACAGTCATGCCAGGGCCCCGAACCCCAAGACAAGACCGCTCCCCACTCTGCTTTATCCCCGCACACTCTGGAGCTGGCAATTCCGACACTACGTGCATGAAAAAGATCCGGGGTCCACAGTAGAGGGACAGACCCAAGGTCACACAGCCCTGGGCAGCCAGTGGAGCCTGGACCCCCGGGGGCTCCTGACCCCCGGCCATGCCGCCTCATTTCATCACGAATGTGGTGAGGGCCCCGGGGTTCCCCTGGATTCCCCGGAGCTGTGGTCTTGTCCTGCTTCCTCCCTCCGGAGCAGCCGTGAAGCTTAGCGCCTGCCCCGCCGACCCACCCATGACCTCGTGCTGAGCTCCACGCACGCCCTCTTTTGGGAAAGGGAACTTCGTCTCTGGGGTGTGTCTCCTGGGTACAGTCCAAATCATGTCCACTGGTTCTGCGAGGCCCGCCACTGTCCGCAGCGTGGCCATAACCCCACCTGGCCACGTTCACTTAATGCAACGCCTCGGAACAGCCTCCCTCGTGGTCCCGGCCATGCGGGCCTGCCCCTCGGCTCCTGTCCCCCCGGGGAGATCTTTCTTTCCCTTTGGATGAACGTGCTATTTAATATAAGTACCCGTGAAACAGACCTACACGATGGGGACGTATTTATTTAGGACATTTAGTCTAATCTGGAGACTTCTGCGTGCTCATTTTGGAACCACCGGAAAGATAAATGCACGGTGATTAGACTTCATTTTCTGTAAGAAAGAAAAGAACGACCCCCAAAAGGCTAAGTGCTTTTGGACCAAACAGCAGCGTCGGCTCCGGAACCGAACGCCTGGGTCGCCTGGAAGTGGAGGCAGGTCTATTCGGCGGAGACGACGCAGGGCTGGACTTGACTCGCCGGCCGTGTTTTCTGCACTCCTGTCTGCCTGTGATGGCTCTTGTAAAGGTTCTTACCGAGGTAAATAAAATCGTAGAAGCTTGGAAACACACTGTTATTACAGCACAGAGCTAAGGTGTACAGAACGAGAAATAACTCTCCGAGGGATAAATTACACGTGATGAGGGCTAAAAGAATACAGCTTCTGTTGCAGCGAGGCTGCCCGGCCAAGGCAGAGGCTTGGGAAGCCTTTTAAGACAATGCCCGTCCACCAAAACCATTACTCCCCACAGAGCGTCCCAGCGGCCACGCCGTCACGTGGGGGCCGCACGGACTCCATTGCCTCCTATTCAACACAGATCTTCGTTATTAATTTTAATTTGTCATCAACAGGCTGACGGGCTCTCTTTCGGCAAAAAATAGCACATTAACTGTTTCACTCACTGTGGCAGCTATTAGAACCGGGATGGTGATTAGCAGGAATGAGGTCAAACTGAATAATGTGAGCCTAAGTTGCTACCAGCGAAATGTAGAACACAGGAGGATTTATTATGCTCACTTGCTGAAATGTAATTTAAAAACAGGGTGTCACCACCTGCTATGCCGGCTCGTAGGGTTAGGCAGATCATTTCAACATTTCCTGCTAATATGTTTATTTGCTTCTGGCATGCATTGCCCTTCACTGTGTTTCAATAACTACAGTTAAAATAAACTTAATTGTTGCTATCTACTTCATGTAAACATAGCAGGTAAATAAATCACCCCACAATTAGCTCAGATCATGCAAATTAGGGCGATTTAATCATCGATATCGACAGCAAAAACATTTGTCCTTGTAACCTGCTTGCAAAAACTGAATTTCATTCTCTTCTTAAAGAGCCTGTTTGCTAAATAAGGATGTCATTGTGTTGCTGAAAGACTCCCACTTGCCGTTACAAATGCTGAGAGTGGTTACAAGTTTACAAATGCTGGATGTTCCCACCTAAGTGTTACTTGTGCCTTTTTTTCAAGAACTGGCAATGCAGGCATGCTGGGGGGACTGGTTGCTGATGTGCATGGTCCAATCCACGGCTTTCAGCTGCACTCTTCAAGAAATTCAGATCTGGGGAAGCCGGGATGACTCAGTGGGTTCAGAGCTCGCTTTGCAGCCCCGGGACCGAGGATCGAGTTCCAGCCCGGGCCCGTGTGGACCCATATGCTGAACTGGGACTGGGGTGAGCTTCCCCTGCGGGAGGCCCCCAGCCCAGTTCCCATCCTACGCAGCCCCTGCCCACCTGTGTGGAATGAAACCATGTCGAAAACTGAAGACGTAGCAACTACGGAGACTGCTCTGGGCCCTCCCCCTTCTCTCTGTCTCTCTGTCTTTCTCTGTTTCTGTCAAAAACAATAAAATATATCTTAAAAAAAAAGAAATTCAGATCCACAAAGAGTTCTCCCTAATTGTTTCAAACCATTTTTAATGGGAGCTTCCTCATGGGCTAAAAACAGAGACTATGCATTGTAAGTATGCGGCATCATTTTTAAATGTAGGAGGTTTTAAAAATAAGTAAATAACTGGGCGCCCATGAGACAAAGCAGGGACCCACCGTTCTCTGAGTGCTGCCGGTCAGGTGGCCCGGAGTGTCACCCTCACGCTAAACGTCACTCAAGCCACTCCCAGAAAGAGCGTCCAGATTCCACTTTGCGGGTCGTTAGGAACATGACGTGTATGGACTGGGTCACGGGGGCTGGCCCAGCGGTGCTGCGACCCAAACTCAGGCCCAGAGGGGTCCCACCCCTCCCGGTACAGGGGGAGCCTGCAGTGACCTGTTTTCCAGAACACGCCCACACCTGTGCATTTGTGCAAAAAAAAAAAAAAAAGAATCATTAGCTTTACCATTCTGGGGAGGGGGCTGGGAAAAAATCCTGGCTTGGCACAGAATTTCAAACAAGTCACCAGAGACTCTTAAGAAATATCAAGACTTGCTTTCAGAACTGATGTCGAAACGCCTTAGCCTGGGTGCCCTGAAAAGCCAGGTGAGCCCGCGTGCAGGAGCGAGGCGTGGGGGTCGGGTGCGGGAGTCGCCTCATCGTGGGCAGCGCTGCCCTGAGCGCCAGGTAAGCCTTTCCTTGAACCCTCAAAAGCGCACGGCCCATGCACACTCCAGCTCCTCGCGGCGGCCACTCCTCGGTGGGAACTCCGTGTGGCTGCCAAGGGCATCTGGGAAGAAAAGGGCTCCGTCAGCCCTCCGAGCTGTTGGAATCCAGCACAGCACGGACACCGGGGGCCATTGGAGCTGCGCTGTGTCACAGTCAGCACTCAGAATTTTTGGAGGAGGGGACGCTCCGCCTCGCCGTCCCCGCCTCGCCGTCCCCGCCTCGCCGTCCCCGCCTCGCCCAGGGCGAGCCAGCAGCCGGGGTTCGGTTCCGGGTAGATGCACGTGGTCACCAGCCTGGCCCACCCCACCCCCGCAGGGCGGCGGCCCTGCCAGCCCCCCAGCCTCGCCGGCAGCCACCACAGGCTTCGCTCGTCGCTCCCCTCGCGTCGATGATGGGCCGCGATGTTTCTGATCCCACATCAAGCGGCCGCCGTGTCTGGCGTTTATTTGTGCTACTGTTTTGGCAGATGATCCGAGGGCCCCTCTCATGCGACATGTCAGGTCTGCAATCAAACAAAGAGGGCTGGTGGCTTCGCGTTTACAGCGAGGCGCGCTGAATGCTATTACCCGCGTGTTTGTCACCGACCTGCAGATCCCAGCCTCTCATCTGCCATCCGGATGGAGGCTACAAAGTGAGGAGTCGGGGACACGCGCTTCCCGGTAACTACCTGCTGCCAGCTATTATTTTAAGGGTCCTGTGATTTTCTTTTATTTTGAGTAGGAAAAAAAAACAAGGCAGCTGTGGTAATAAAAAGCCGTATCAACTAGTCACTTCCTGGCAGATTTGTCACTGGTGTGGGTACAGCAGGGCCTTTCTTGTTGTTGTTGCTAGAAAATGTACACACTCGAATATAATACTGTAAATCTGGAGTATGTGCTTCCAATAAAACCCTTTTTAGTGCCTCGCATAGTGGTAAACAAAATAAAAATGTATGCATCTTACAAAGAACAGCCGATACATATGTATACGGGCAGGATGCCACCTACAAATCAGGCCTCGACAGGAGATATTTTACGTTATATGATTTGGGGGTGAAAGTTATTATTTTTTATTCCTAAATCACATTAGCATAGCCACTCAGCCATACATTATCAGGGCTCTCCACTAATGTTTCTAAATATTTCCTAAAGATGGATTGCATTTTAGGGCCTCCTGGGACCCGGGTTTAACTATATAATTCCAAGTTGTGAATTAAATTGCAAAAACCAAAGTGCTCCGGGTAATTCTTTTATTTCTTCGTGTCGTGTAATCCCCTTGATCATTTCCCGCTTTCAGCGCATAAAGAAATCTCCCCCAAAATCATCGGCCACCGGGAGAACATTGGTTGTTCCATATGTGTTTTTAAATTCATCACGACAGGCTTTGAGGGGGTGGCTACCTGCTCCTGGGGTGACACCTCAAAAATGCCTGCGGCCACGTCGTCACAGGCAGTGCGTTCAGACGTCTACGGCGCGTGTTGTGAACGCTGCACACGGATTCCGCCTCGGGCTCAGACACAGCGACGTCGCGGCTGCCTCCCCGCTCAGCAGCCCCCGGCCCCCAGGTGTGGACGTGGGGACCAGCGTGGGGACAAAGCGCTGGGGGCCTCGGTGTGCTCCCATCCGGAGCAGGACTTGGACAATTCTGCACAATGAAACCCGGCCCCAACAAAGGGTGATTAATGACTTCGGGAGCAGCGGTGCCACGTCGGCCAGAGAGGCTGGGAGTGGGTCTTGGAAGGAGAAATGGAAAGAGTTTCAGGCTTTAAATATTTACTATTTCATTCTTCAGTGGAGCATGTCGAGGCAGGAATAAATGTTCAGACGCGACGTCCCCAAGACTCCATTTGCACGTGGGATTTGCATGTGACGCCTGTTCAGGGTGATCGGTGTCATGGAAGTCACTGGGAAAGGGTCGCAGAGACCGCAGGGATTCCACAGCGGGGCCGGGCTCTCCTGGATTGTGTTTATCGCAAGGGTCTCTGGAAGATTCCACGACGCCGCATAACCTATCTAGTGATAAGGACCGAGTTTCTTTCAGATTTTACTGCTTCTAGACAAAATACGACTCAAAAGCTGGTCCATCTCCATGTGCAAATGGACACTTTTACTATCATGTAAAGCAGCAGCGTCCAAACCTTTTGGCTTCCCTGGGCCACATGGAGAGAGGAAGAATTGTCTTGGGCCACACATACAATACACTCACACTAACGATAGCTCAGGAGCTAAAAATCATCACCAAAAATGTCCATTCTGCCCCAGCATTCTTTTCTGCCATGTGTGGAGAGGTGGCGGAAGTGACGCTGATGTTGGAGGGAGCCAGGTGACAAAGCGCCACCCCCGCCCCCCAGTGTGTCCTGCACATGGGTTCCTTGAGTCCTGGCTGTTTCGCTTTGAACCCAGCAGCTGGCATGACCTGCCCACACACGCCTGGGTGTCCCCATGAGGCGTGTTCCCTTGAGTGACCTTGCACGTCTGCTTTCTGTGCAGGTCCCTCACCCCCCAGCCCGCGAGCAGCTGCAGATTTGGAGCCCTGACCAGGAGTGTGGCTCACCATCTCTGGTTTAGCATCAGCACTTAGCTCAAATGCCGCTTCCTCCAGGAAGCCTTCCATGGCGGATTCAGACCGCGTTCCCTGCTGCACACTCACTGCTCCTGCATTCTCTCCCAGGCCTCGCGCAGTCTGATTTCTCGTCTTGCCCTCACTCAGGGGTGGCTGCCCAGAAAGGAGGACCGTGCACATTTTCCTCCTCAGCCCTAGGACACGTTGCAAGCTGCATGGAAACTGTTGAACGATGAATGAATGAATGAATGAATGAATGAATGAATGAATGATTTGCTTGACCCTCAGAAACAACTAGACTGTTCAGCCTAAAAGCTTTCATTAGCACTTCGTTTTCTATGTGAATCATTCCAACGGCCTTGTTTAACAGTCCAAATTGTCACAGTACCTAGGGCCATGGGAACAGAGTATCGAGAACAGGAAAGTTCGTTTGGGAATTGCTAGAAATAGCCACGGCCGCATCCACACATCTGCATACGTGGGCACGCACACTCACACACGCGCTTCTCAGCACGTTCAGAAAAGGAAGCAGCAGGCGTGGGTCCTGTGACCATTCTTCAGTAAAGATAGTTCCCCTTCGCTCTTGAAGATCTGAACGCAGCTTGGCTACAACTGAAGAAATTCTGTGAGGTTGAAGTTCAGGGGCGTCACAGAGGGGAGCGTGCGCCCTTCATTGCTCAGCACTGCACAGAGGAGTGTGTGTGTGTGTGTGTGTGTGTGTGTGTGTGTTGTTGTCATTTTACATATGTATGCTTCAACAGATCTGTTGATATTTCCCAGCATTGTGTTTCTGGGACAGAGGCCAACTTTCTTCGCTTTTAAAATAGCATAACATTTGTGTTAGCAGAAACTATAATGCATGCCATCAGCTACAGAATTCCAGCTTAATTTCTGTTTTGACTTGATCAAAATTGGAGAAGAGCCTCTCTCTGGGGAAAACAACTATCTGAGCTGAGCCTCGGCCCAGAGATACACACACCCCAACTGTTCCCGGCAGCGTGCGGCGACGTGGGCACGCCCCTGCCAAGAGCAGACGCGGCAGCCACAGCAAAGCGGGACCGGGCGCCACGGCTTCAAATCGCCCAAACCGCATGAGAAGGACGCACAGTATTCACCAAAGCAAATTCTGATTTCTCACACTGATCCTCACCTGAACGCGGGTCAACTTCTTGTTCCCCTGACAGGAGCATAATCAAACAGGCACAGGTATAATACGTCCTGTGAGATCCAGTCGTAAGCAATCATCTCATTCCCATGTTCTAGTACCAAGACTGCCTAACGCTTTTGGACGCCACTGGTCACTCCAGCATCCAATTTTCCCCCCTGACATCGCTGACCATCATAATTTCTCTCCACAGTCCTCCTTTGTTTTTATCATCTTACTTCTTGGCTGTGAATGGAAGTCTAGAGTTCCAAGCACAGTATGTGAGTGTTGCAACAAGTGAGTCGGAAAACGTATTTGGTCAACTAGTTAAACCTAGGCTAAACCTTAGGCTACTCATCTGCAACGTCCACACTCTTCATGCTCTTAGAAGCCCCTGCCTCGGTCATGCAGATCCCAATGTCAGAGGGCATGGGCAGCCTCAGCCTTTCCTGCAAAAGCAGGGTCCGCACTGAGGCCAGGGGCGGCCCCGCGGGGTCCTGGCTGATTAGCACTCTTGGCTGGGACCCTCCAAGCCGAGAGAAACCCTGACAAAGTACAGGGTCCGGCAGAAGGAACGCCCTTTCCTCTGAGCCGGTCCCCTGTACCACATCTTTTATCACAAAATCATAAGCACGTAATTCTGTAACAACAATATCACACGATCTGGCGTTCCGGGTGAAATGTTCGCATCGCGGCCCATCCCGTGTCCAGCTGACGGTGTCCCGCCGTTACGTCTGCTGGCCCCTGAATTTCAGTGAACGCCCGTCAGTTTTCCACAGCGAAATGAAAGAGAAGCAAACACTGGCTAACTCTACATTGTCATGAAAATGTATCCTCCAAGCCCAGCCTATGGCAGCTTGGGGCATCAAGACGTCGCAGCCAGGCGCCCCGTTATTCAGGGGTGAGTGAGGTGGTTAGGAGTTCCCTCAGCTGGAGAGAGAGCATCACGCATCCTGAACCAGCCTCGTACCTATTCATCTCCTTCCTCCTGTTACTGCCGTCTTTGGACGTGACAAATTCCCTTCATTCGTTTGCCTTCTTCCCGTGAACGTACTGTGTCTGAGTCTCTTCTCCCACCTGGGCTGAGTCCTTAGATTCAATCAAAACCCTTTTACAGCTCCCACGTCACGGGTCCCTTCACCGGTTCTGCCCTGTGGCGGATGGAACGCTTTGACCCCTACTGGGCTCCCGCGCCCCCAGACGGCCGCATCTCTTGTGTCAGTCCCAGGATTCATACGTCTTCTGGTCCTTTTTGGATCCTTTGACAAATGCAAGATCCTAAAAGTCATGTGTGGGATGTGGAAGAGGGAGCCAACGGAAAAGTGTGCGTTTCAGTGTTTGAGAACTCGCTGAAAGGGACCTCGGAGGTTATGTTAGCCACACTTCACGCACACGCGCGTGCACGCATACACACACCACTTCTCCAAGGCTCAGACAGTTCAGGTACTCGTTCAGAGTCACGTGGCCAGTGGGTGGCATTGCCAAGGCCAGTGCAAGGAGCTGACCGCCCCCAGCCTGCATCCCTGCCACGTGCCGCTGCTGAGGACAGCCGGGCCTGTCCCTGCACCTGTTATCGTGCAAAAGGAAGGCACACCTATCCCTGGAACTTGACAAAGTACACACTCACATCATCTTGCGGTAGGAACTGTGGACCCAGTCCTTGTCAGAGCCTCCGAGGCAAACCTTTCAAGGCTAGACTGTCGCATGTCCAGCCACAGACAGCAACTGAGCTCGTGACAGTAGCTCTCAGGTGGCAGCGCTGATCAAATGTTCTAAAGGACAGAAACGGCGGGCGTCGCAGGAAATCCTCACAATCAATACCCACACCTGTTATCTCTTCTCATTTTACAGAAAAGAACGCGAGAGGCATGGAGCTTAAGACGCTGGGCAGGGCCTGTGGGAGGGGTCAAGCCCAGGTCTCCAGCTCTCCAGCATCGCAAGGCCCCGTCCCCAACCCGGCGTGGCTTCTTCGAGCTGCAGGTCTATCCCTGGGACCATCGTTTCCACGACAAAGCCGTCTGTCATCCACGCAGCAGGAACTGCCGCAGGGCTTCCCCTGCATGGACCTGCACCCACGCTACGATGCCCTCACCGAGCAGGACTGCGTGACGTGCCCTCGGACTCCCTGCTCGCCTTGGAGAATTCTGAACCTGAGGACTTACCGGGGTTCTCCCGCCGCTCACGGACCAGCCTGTTCCTAGTCTTTACTATTCTTCATACCCCAGCTCCAGGAATAAGAAAACCTTCTTGCTACATGGGTACAGAGCACAGAGGGTGGCGGGAAAATACGTCCTTGAGAGAGACAAGTGTGGATCCTTCGCCAGGAAGAACGTCTGTTCGTGGAGTAAAGCATACTCCCCAGGCCTTTCGAGATATCAGTAATTTATAGAAGTTATGAGCGCTCGAGCGCCGGTTGTTTCCAGAGCTCCGAGCACGGCCCGCGGCCTCACAGCGCCCAGACCGGCCTCTCCGGGGTTCCCATCCAACTCCCGCTCATAAAGCACGCCGTGACCCGCACTTGGACACTGATTAGCTACCTGTCAGCTCCGCCATCAAGGTGCCGTAACCCCTACGTTACCGTTCATTTATCTGAAGTCACTTTGAATAATACCACGAGCGTGTAATGTAATCATCACGCTGCACAGCGATCCTGGGCCCGTGCCCGGGGCAGCCGGGTCGCGGCCCAGGAGGGGCTCCCCCCGTTCAATTTACTCGCTTCGTACACGTTCGTAAAATTGGAGTCAACAGGGTAGCGTGGCCGTCGGGCCCACGGGCAGCGGCTTCCACACGCGGATCACTAGAGGTTCCGCAGGAAGTGCGGGAAGACGTAATAGCCGCACTAATCGTCTCGGAGGAGAGCCGGGCTTGCACTTGAGCTTGAGACAAGCCATTCAGTGCTCAATGACCAGCGCGGACTTCCTCGGGCTCGGCTCAGCCTGCAGGGTTTATGGACGTGCACTTCGCTGCTATGAAACGCTCTGTTAGGGGAGCTGTGTCTTCGGGCGCCCGGCGGGGAAGCGGGCAGCAGGAGCGTTCATTCCTCGGAGAAGGTTTGGCGGGAAGGCTCTGTGGATGCCGCCAAGGCAGGGGAAGAGAGGACCAGAGAGCAAGCAGGTGGCTCACAGTCACGCCAGGAAACCGAGGTGACAGAGGGTGATGGGAACACTCGGGGCACACTCCCCCGGAAGGAGGGCGAAGCTGGTAGAGCCGAAGGGATCGGGGTTCTGTCCGAGGGTCCCTGTGGTCGTTCATCTGTGTGGGGCCTTTCAGCCATTCCGCAGCCATTGTCAGAGGCACTGGCTCCAGGTTAGGTGACCTGGTTTGGTCAGTGTTCAATGTCACCCAGTGTCCTGGTGGGAAGGAATCGCGATGCGAAGTGAAGAGAACACCAGTTTTGAAGTGACTTTGGGGAGGTCAGCAGACAGCTGCCTCCTTGTGCTCAGTGTGTGACCACAGAACCACGGGGACTCGCAGGGGCCTTTCCTCCATAGGTCTCAACCCAGACCAGAAAATTGGCGTGAAGGCGGGAAAGGCCCCATTGATAATAAACATGACGAAGTCGTGTGACAACAGCAAATCTGCAGCCCTGAGAGTCCAAAGACAATCTCCATTTAACTGGAGCCCAATACAGAGAAAGTAGCAAATGTTCTAGCAAGGTTAGGGGCCAAGGCACCAAGCCGCCTTCCAGAACTTGCTTGTTCGTTCCCATCAGACGTCCCTTCCTTCTCGCGTTCAGACCTGAGCGTGGCCAGCACGGCAGGAGGCCGCACACACCGTCTGCAAAGGATGAAGTCCCGCGGCCACCAGTGCGGGGAAGCTGTTCAGGCTGTGGCCCCAACCAGACACCTTCCCAGTCCCGGCCCTCAGAGCGTGCGGCTGGAAGAGCTGCAAGACCTCATACCGCTGCTGCGGTGGCAGGAAGGGGAGGCTCAGCAGAGGGTGACAGGGACGAGCCCGGGGAGGGGAGGCAGATGGCCCACAGGCGAGGTGCCACACAGATAGGTCCCTCACTGCCGCTGACCCTGGGCAAGGAACTGGACCCTAAAGAACGCGGTTCGGGTCTGTCCACGGGGACAGCACTGGTGTGGGCCTCACGGGGTTCCTGGGAGAAAGGGGCTTGTAACCGCGTTCTCCCCAGAGGGCTCGGCACGGCTCAGGCCGCCAAAGCGCTCATGGCTGCGGCTGCAAACGCAGCAGCTGCATGGAGGTCCGCAGAGCAAAGCCCCTTCTGATCCACGCGCCTCCACATCAAGGCTCTTAGGCTGGGATCGTTCCTGAGTTTTCAGGGCCCTTGAAACTAAATTCTCAGGTTGTATGTGTGTGCATCTATGTACATATGTGTGTTTACATGTACATACCACTCACATATGCACACATATATGCATCCATATGCATACACGCACCCATGTGTGTGCGCGCGCGTGTGTGATTAGATATGTAAATGTATATCCATAAGCCTTTTCCGGGGGAAGAATCTCTAGATAGTTTCTGAATCACAACAGGGTCTGGGAAGCAAGAAAGGAGAACGGAGCCCTGAGAGTCACTGAACGGCAGCGTGTGGGTCAATCGTCTTATTCCATCTCGCCCCCTCCCCCATTCCGTCTAAGCCTCGTAATTGCCTAGGATGTGAGGGACGGTGAGGTGCGGCCGTGAGGAAAAAGCGGGCAGAGGCCGGGGAGGCAGCGCCTGCAGACAGGCCACACTTCCGTGTAAGCCACCTCGATGCAAAGTCAGCTTAGGCTGGGGCTGTCCCCTAAGCCAATGCATTCCAACCGACTGCCCACCACAGGGAAATCCGTGAAAGAAACGTTACCAGGTGATGATCGGTGGGACGACGGCTGGTGCCGCTCAGGAAAACTAGAACCAGGAAGGTCGTAGAGGCTCCTCGGAGGGGCCCACACTGTTGGGCAGAGATGGCGGAAGGCCTGGACAGGGACGTAGTGTCCCTTGGGGACAGGTGACACGTGAGGTGAGGTGGACGCCTGACTCAGAGGAAGCCCTGACTTTCCAATCGACCATATTCACAGGCCCGTGTGCGAGGTAAGCACACCCAGTCTTCAGTGGGCACAATCACTCAGGTGTGAAGGCCTCAACGTGCCAGTAAACGCGATCGGTCTTTTCTTTCCGTCACTCCCGGAAGCTCTGAGGCCAGCAGACAAACTCACTCAGCGTGCGGTCCTCCACCCGTCCTGCAGTTCTGGAAGCTTCCACTACTCCTTTCCACCAGCTGCCTCCTGGAGAGGGCTCCATGCCAGTCAGAGAGTAAGTCCCCGGAGAGCCAGCCTCCCCATCCTGTTTCCGTGTCCTCAAGAGCAGCATCACGTACAGGACAATAGGAGCACTCTTCCTCTGCTTCCCAGATAATGCAGTGCAGCGATGACCCAAGGAATCTAACACGCAATGCCACCCCAAATCTCAACAGGACGGGAGGCCCGGCCTTTGATTTTATGGGGAGGAGTAAAAATGAAGACCATGTAAGAAAGATGTAAAAGCAATAGTAACAACGGAAGACTTGTCTCATCCGATGTCAAAATACTCTGTAGTCCTTGAGATCTAGAGATGTCGTGCCAGGAATCAAATGCACGAACGGACAAGACTCCAGGAAGCTGGGGAAGCCGGGAAGGCTCAGCGGGTTAAGCGCTCACTTTGCAGCCCCAGGAACCGAGGATCGAATCCCGGCCCCGGCCCGTGCGGACCCATATGCTGAACTGGGGAGTGCTTCCCATGCAGGAGGCCCCCAGTTCGGTTCTTGCCCCCCAGTTGGGTCCCTGGCTCGAGGGGGCGTGTCTCCCATGCGGGAGGCCCCCGGCCCAGCTCCCGCCCTGCGCGGCCCCCGCCCACCTGTGTGGAGAAAAACCACGTTGAAAACTGATGATGCACAACTGTGGAGGCGGCTCTGGGCCCTCCCCCTTCTCTCTGTCTCCCTCTGTCTCTGTCGCTCTCTGTCTCTGTCAAAAATAAAATAAATCTTTAAAAAAAGAAATAAATGGTGACTGCCATCTCGTTCAAACTGTAAGATAATGGATGGAAACTTTCCACTTTGTAAAATGAGCACAGTGAGTGAACACAGAGTAAAATATCCTCAATCGCTAAAACCCATTTTAATGATAGCACATCTTTTTCTTTTTTTTTTAATAGAAAAAGAAAAAAAAATTCTAACTTTTACAGGAAAAGCAGCAGCTTGAACACTCTCTTCAGGACTGTATTCCGTGGGCAATCGCGTATCAAACCCCGTGTCCCCGCTCGTCTTGACACCCTGGCCGTGAACACAGGATCCCTTTAGTCAGTTTATAATTGAAAAGGCTACAAACACATTCGCTGGCAGGACCAAGGTGAAGGCAACGCCCCAACCTTAGGCAATGGCGAAGGCAAGGGAATGGCGAAGACGGCAAAAGAATGACAAGTTGGGGAAGGACACATATGAAAAGCCATCGTCCCCAGGCAGGGGACAGGCTAGTGACAGACAGTGCAGGGCACAGCGGCGCGCCTTGGCTGAGGCCGAGGCGGAGGTTACCTTCTGGCCCGCTCGGCGGACGCCCGCGCTATTTCCTTGGCCGGATACGGAGAAATCAATTTGCCATATGACTGCTGCCCGGGTCTTTCGAGAAAAAAATCATTATTTTAAATCACCCCTTTTTTTAGCCTCTAGAAGAGAGGCCCTCCCATCAAACCGGAGCGTCTCTTAACGATGCAGGACCCGTCTATTCTGGGACTGTCTGTACACAGTTTCCTGCCGCTGAGGGCTGCCTCCCCAGTCTCAGGCTGTCAGCCGTCACTTCTGTTGTCATGGTGCCATCTTCTCAGAGTCCTCTCACCTTCCTCCCATCCTGATGCTTCCGGCGCGCAGACCAGGAGCCTGGGAAACCGCGATCATTAGGAATTGAATGTGAAAGCAGGGTCAGTGACAACGTGCTCAGCTCCCCGGCTGGGCTCTGGCGCGCTTATGCCAAGACTTCAGAAGTCCTCTCCCTCTGTCTACAGCGACACACGCAGTCCAGCCTCCCACGCAACCTGCCAGCTGGGCCACCTCAAGCCAGCTCACTCAGGGCCTCCGGTTCTCATCTGCAAAATGGGGGGAATCCTCGCCCGTCCCCCATGCTGTGTGTCACACACGTGGAAGATGTGGTCATACGTGTGAGCCGTTATTACCACGCTGGTAGGGCACGTTTGGGGGAAGGAGACTGGGATTGGGGGTGGAGTGGGGAGGAGAGAAACAAGTTGAAGCTCCTTAAAAATGTTGTCTGGATTCAAAGAGCATCTCAAAGGGGTTTTTTTTGACATTTTATCCAACGGAAACATTTAATCCATGTTCAAGTGTATGACAGACACAGTGTGACCCTCAGCCCCTCCTTGGTCTCGGCTGGTAAGCCCGGGCCCCAGCGACTGTAAGAGCAGTGAGTACGGCAAAGAGACCTCGCCTCATCCGATCATTCTGCCCAAACCTGAAGTAAGAGTTGACATTAGTCGGGCCGAGGCGGCAGGAGCTGCAGAATGGGGAGTACAGGGACGATGTGGAGTAGAAGAGGTGACCCCGCCGGAGGTCCCGTCTTGTATTTAGTATGAACGTCCTGATGCAGAAAGGGGCGTGGCCGGAACGGTTGAGGAGGCCCAGGCAGGTGTGATGGCAATGACAGGGTGGCAGACCACACGTAGGGTCATGCCAGGCACCAGGGGCCAGGCGGGGGCTAGCTCCTCATTCCAAACATCTTTGGAAACCATGGAAAATTAAACTACACACACTTGATCTTTTGCCCAGTTTCACTCACTTGCCTACGACTTGGGGAAAAACCAGGAGTGTTTGCTTTGCCAAGTTCAAGGTAAGCCAGAGCTCCAGGAAATCACACAGAACCAAACGCCACTGAGTAATACATTTCCTGGGACGTCCGCACATCTGATGGGCGTCGTTTTCCTGAGCTCATTTTTCTACCTTAAAGGCTCACCGTTCGGAAGCCTGGCCAGACCGCGTCCGTGGCTCAGAGAACTCATTCGGCCCGTTTCCACGGGGGGAGGTTGAGACCGTCCCGAGACGTGCGTGTAGGAGTTGCAGCAGCAGCAAGCACGCCTCTGCTGGTGCTGCGCTCTCGTGGGGAGACCGGGCCGCTCCCTCCGCCCAGACAGCCTCCTCGCCGGGCTGGGAGGAGCGTTCTTTTCCGTGACCTTGTTCCTCAGCTCCTGTTTTTCTTGCAGAAACCCAGTCCCTTGGTTTTAATTGTGGGCGTGCATTTGGCCCAGTTGGATAAAAAAGGACGGCCTTGGGCTACACCCCCAAATCCGCCTTCTCTGCAGAGCAGGCCCTACCGAGGACAGACAGGCCGCCCCTGGTCTCCCAGAACACCCCGCAACCTTTGAAAAGCACGAGGTTTACCTCTGTTTTTCTGAATGAGTGTTTTTCATCTGGGAAGGGAGAAAGGACAAGGCCAAGAAAGCTTGGCAGTACTCCTCATAGGGAAAAAAAAAAGACGGGAACCTGATCCCAGGGTTTATACAGTCCTCCAGCTGCACCTGCTTCCCACCTCCCCGGAGGGGCCCCCCAAACCCTGGAGCAGGCTCTGCTCTCCCCCCAGCTTATGCCAATTCTCCCCGACGTAAAGCAAAGCGAAGCAAGGCTCTAAAGATGCCCCCTCTCCAGGTGCCACGGACCGTCTGCGGGACACGGGGACGCTGGCTATCTGCCCGAAGTGTTTTTCCAAACCACCTCTGGAGCGTTTTCTGGCAGGAACGCGGCAGCGAGCCCGTACTGTCAACTCGGAGAGAAAAGACGGATGCTCTCCCGTTGCTCGGAGCCTCTGTGTGGCCCCCGAGCCCCCGGGCGCTGTGAAGTTTCTCTGTGATGCAATACCCATCTGCCAGGCGGGAGCCTTGGGGTGCTCGCAATGCCAGATTTATACAGGCTGGTATTTGCCTGCAAATACGTGGCTAGAAGCGCACGCGGCAGTGAGCATCCCCCGGGCTTGCAGGCTCTCCGGCTCTCTGAGCCCCCTGCACAATTTGGGGGGATACGCAAGTCGCAGACGGAAGCGCGGGCTTGCTCTGAAGAGAACTACAGCCAAGCGTGATCCTACACGTGGAGACGGGGGCATTGAAAGGCTCCATGTTTACGGAGGGGCATTTCATGCCGCCGGAGCGTCTGCAAAGTCAGGCATGTAAATAAGTAGCCACCGAAAGGAAGAGCATTCTGCTCAGAAAAGCTCCCGAGGCAATAAATGAATATAATCAAAGGAAACCCCTCGTTCCCTGTCACCTGTGTCAGGCCTCAAATCTGGGTTGCGGTCCAGTAATTAGGTGAAACAATTAAAACCGGGATGATGTTTTTGTAAAGGAAACCAGCAAGAATTAATTCGAACTTAATGGAAGCGAGGCAGCCGCTCTCTTGCACGCGATGACTACAGATGAGTGGGCTGAGGCTCTGCTGGGCTTGGGAAGGGGAAGGGGCTCAGACAACGCCAGAGGGTCCCCTCACCCCACCTGGTTTTCACAGGGAGGCGGTCCTTCAGGGAATGAGTGACTGACTGAATGAATGAATGAATGTGGCAAACCTTAAACATACCCGCCCCATGTGGGTCTCTGGGTTGCGGGCATTACCCATAGGCAGCAGATCTGGGGGCAAAAACACATTTGACTGCTCAGAAGACAACGTCCCTGTAACGTCGTGTGATTGTGGGGGGCAGGCTGCTCCAGGCCAAGGGTCCCTGATTCTGTCCACCCTTCCCAGCCCGTCCCCCTCAGCCAGGGCCACAGGGCCGAGCACAGAGCACCGTCATGGACCGAGCGTCCGTGTCCTCCCCAGATTCGTGCGTTGAAGCCCTAACCTCCGCGGTGCCATCCGCTGTCCAGCTCGTGTGCCTTCAACACGGACGCCCCCTGTGAGGATGGGAAGCCGCCGTGTAGACCGGAGGCGAGGGGAGAGAGCGTGGTGGACAGAAATAAATGACTTCCCAGGCTTAGCGCATCACGAGTGACACTGGGACCAGCCTGAGCCTCCAAATTCCACTCCAGTGCCCTTCTGTCACCAGGCCACGCACCCTGTCAAGTGTGTGGCTGGGTTTCGTCCCTCTGCCGATGACAGTGAAGGCCATGGCATCTATTAATCTTCACTCCCGTCCTCATGAACTAGTTAAGCATGAAGGGTGACAGCCCCGAGCCCTCGGGGCCCTGACAAGCGGAGGTCCTCGGGGCATCGCGATGCGGGGAGCTGCAGAGGGAGTGGGGACTTGCGCTCCTGGTCACTGGAGGCAGGCAGCCGGTCTCGGCAGCTCGGACCGGTCGTTAAGCGTCAGGCACCCGTGTTGTGCCTGTGACAACACTCCTAAGAGGCTGGGGGGGGGGCATGGTGTGGAAGCGGGGGGCCCGGCAGGTCGAAGCACGCCCTGGTCGCCGTGAGAATGTGGGCGCCCGCATCAGAACCGGGCTGCCAGTCCAAATATCGCTCCCCCGCTTCCTGACGCACGAGCCTTCACAACGTCGCCGAGCGGTTGTCATTCTGAAGTCACACCGAATGACACCTCTCCGTCTTCCTGTACGTCTTAGTCAACATGCCACTCCAATGCCACGTGTGCATCAGGCTCCACGCAGCACGCCCTCCGGTGCCCGAGCCCCACACGCGCACCCCTGCCCGGGCAGAGCCCCTGGCGCGCGGCGCGGATACCCACGGGGGCCCCGCCCGGAGGGAGCGCCACGCGGAGCTTCTCCCCTTTGCCGGCGACATTTCCTTACAAGTCCAGCCGAGAGAGCGGCTCCCACCTCCTAGTTCCCTCCCAGACTGACGGGATCAGAAACAACTGGAACATGACTCTGGGGCGTCATGCTGTCAAAAAAATTCTTAATGAAATTAAAACCCACACCGGCTCCCGCGTGCTATTTCTGGCTGTGGGGCTGCGTGCTGCAGTGTGGCTGCCTCCACGCGGCACCGGCCTGGCGGCTCCCGTCAGGGGAGCTGCTGCATGTCAGCCGTGCGCCCCAGGGGATGCGGGGGGAATATTTTACACCTGAAGTGGCCTTGTTTCCAGGCGATGGCTTACCGCGAGACGCAGCTCCCCCGTGTGTGCAGGAGAAACGCCTCTCGGAAGCCAGGGCGGAGAAGCGGCGGGCGGGAGCCGGCCGGAGACGCCCCTGGAACGGGAGGGCACGTCCACTGATCTGCAGCCCCAACGCTGACGTTTGGGAGGCGCCTCCTGCCCACGGCCGTGTCTGTCACCTCCTTCTACAGCCCTTTGTTGATCTCACACTGGAGTCCTGCTTCCCAGGCAGTGGGCACCCTCGTTCCGAAAACTCTCTTTGAGACGGAGGCAGAAGGGGCATTCGCTAGACATTTGCAGGGGGCCCTCAACACCCCACCCCTGTAAAAAGGAAAATCAAGAAAAGCACATGTAAAAGTAGAGGCAATGATGATTTCTCTAAATGCTTATGCACTTGTTTCTAAGTGCTTAATTTGCATGTGCTGTTTGTTCATGTGAGACGCACATTTTTTTTCTTCACCAACGGCAAACCATTTATTTATTTATTTATTTTAATAAAGAATTAATTCACCTAAAAACATAAGCCTCCTTCTTTGCAGGATTCGCCGAATTCCTTTCCCTCCCTGTCACACAAATGTCAAGTGTGGTTCGTGTCAAATGAAAACTCTCCAAGTGTAACTACCTGCTCGTTGTATCCGTCCCCTCTCTCTCCTCCTGTCCCCAAACAGCGTTCCAATACGTATGCAGGGAGCACAAGTGGCTTTTAGGACCGTTCCTTGTATTTCCTGCTTAAACGTTTTTGTTAAATGTCACAGCGGTGAGAGCGCTCGGGGCTGGAGTTCAAGAACACTCTGAAACGTCTTATTAATTCTTCACAACGCAGTGACAAGCCATGCTTCAAAAACAAAGCCCGGACGAGCAAGCCGCGGTGAGCCAGCGAGGGCTCCACGCGGCCCGCGCCGAGGGGACACTCCCTCCCGCACAGGAGAGTCATTTTTAACCCCGGTTTCTTTGTTCAGTGCGCAGCGACCTGCGTCACGTTCCCGGCATTTCACGCTCTGTGTTAATTGAACACATACTATCGGACCCAAATGAAGGCTCTGAGCGGCCATCACCTGCGACTTTTGTCTTTAAAAGGAAAAAAATAAAAGAAGAAGGCCAGGGAATCAGCACTGCCCATGCCTACTGGGAACCATCTGGGACGCCCCTAATTAAAACCCACTTGTAATACGCTTGTTAGAGCACAAAATGTGTCAGGTACAGGATATGACTCATGAAGCCTTTGTTTTAGTGGCCGAACGACGACTTAAAATCCTATTAGTCTAACAAAGCAACGTATTAGTACTTTGACCCAGCGTACACGAGACTCGGGAAGGACCGGGCGTTCCGCTCCACCATCCCCTCCCCCGAGCACGCTGCTCTCCCCACCTCGGATGCAGTCAGATGGCCTCTTATAATTGCGGCATCCAATCTTTGTCTCAATTTTCAACTGCAGGTGATTCCAAATGATTAAAGACGCACAACAGGGAATAAACAAAAATGCTTACACGCAATTATTTTTAATTAGTATTTGGCTATAAAGTGTATGCCTTCATAAAGGAGTCTGTTATTCACATAAACATCTGTTACCATACACACACGGAAACACTGTAAGTCTGTCATCGCTCCACAGAAACAGAACCTCGGAGGGAGGCGAGGCAGGAAAGCTGAGGCTCCCACTTCTCAAACAAAAGATAGACGTGTTCACTGCCAAAACAGCCGGGGGGGCCACCTTCCAATCAGCGGTGCTCACAATCAGAGGAAGAGCCCTTACCAATGGAATTGCACTTGAAAATGTTAAAATAGATGGAACTATTCTCTGGAAACAATGGCATCCCTGCACACAAGACGGTTTCCAACGCTCTTACTGAATTCACGCCCGTGCACGTAATCAGACGGTTTCCTGTTTGCACGCCTACTGCTGGCGGCTCACTTTCCAGGTTCTCTGCGCTCTCGTTGTTGTTCAACATCCATCCAAACTTTGTGAGAGGCAGTGTCGTGAGTCCCCACTGCCGAATATTAGCCTGACTGCAGGAAAGCCTCCAGCAAGAGGGGAAAACATGTATTTTAAGTGTGCGTGCCCCAGCCAACCACGGGGAGAGACATGAAGGCCGGGTAATTGATAAGGTGGAGATGAGGCTGTTCTGTGCAGCACCCAGAGGAAGAGGAAGGGGAGATGTGAGAACACCTTGCCCGTGAACTGCTGGATCCGTGGGAATTAGGGGGCTCCCGTCGGCGGAAGCGCTGGCTGGCGGTGCAGAACGGCAGCAGCCCCCAAGTTAGCGCGCTCTGCTCCTTTTATTAAAAGCACAATTCACGGCCAAGAGCACTTATCTTCATTTGCATAAAAATGCAAACAGTCATTTAATTGGAGCACACAAATCTGCATCCCCAGTGTTGCTGAGCTGGGGTGTCTGTGCCCCCAAACGAGGCAGGAATCATGAGCCCTGGCGGTGGCCCCTTTGGGACGTCTAGGCGTCCTTGCCCTTAAGCTACCTGCCCTGCAGGGGGCTCCGGCTCGGCCCGGCAAGGTGACGTTCCCAGGCCTCACCTGGCATGGCACCGTGGAGGGACGTTGTCTGGCAGCTACTTAGGAGCCTGTTGGGTTAATTAGGAAGAGACAAGGTCACGTGTGGACAAACAGACAGAAGGCCCTTGGCATCTTGAGCTCAGTAATTCTAACTGCCCTGACTCTAAGGACAGGGATGGCGAACCCAGGGGTGAGGGCTGAACCCGGGGTCCTTGCGTACCCCCAGGCTGCCCACCCTCTTCCGGCCGGGCAGAAGCCAAACCCAGACACAGGCTGGTCTCTGAGGCGCCTCTTATCCTACTGCCCCGATGCCTTTAAGAGCTGCCACCGGGCACCCACAGTCCCCGTCCACTCAGGGGCACGCTGCCCGGCCATTCGCAGCCCGTGGAAGGTAGACACAGAACCAAGAATGACCGAAAGGAAGAAATACACTGTGGGACAAAATTGATCGAGAGCCTCCAAAGGCAGGCCGTAAATAAAGTGACACAATGACCAGAAAAGGCAGCTTTTACATTAAGAAGCAGCAAATTCACTGCTGGGGGAGCCGGGGAGCCGGGCCGAGCGCTCGGGGCTTCGACACAGGCAGGAAGGTGAAAGATGGCCCATTCCTCACCGGGAGGTGCTGGGCAGAGCCAGGCTGCCCTGCGCTAAGGGGCCAGGCCCCGTGCGGGAAACCCTCGTTGTTCAGCCACGCCACACGCGGCGTCCTCCGGCTTCTCGGTGCCCTGCCTTCCGCGTCGTCTCTCCAGGACAGAGTTTAACCACCTCCTGCCCTGCCCGCAGGCCTCCCTCCCGGTCGGGAGCCCACGTTCAAGGGAGGCCGTGGTCCGACGTGAGGAGAGCGCAGTGCCCAGGAGGGGTGTCATGTTGTCCTCATGGGGGGCAGGTGGGTGGACAGAGAGCCAGCCTGCTCCCCCCGTGGAGTTGTGGCACCTGGGCCCACGCTGCCTCTCGCTTACCTCAGAGGGAGAATTGCAAAACCTTTATTAGTTTTAGAGGTGCTAAAACCAGACCCGTGGTTTGAAAAAACAAAGGTGTCCCTCCCTGTATAGCATGCGTTGGAAATGAAATACCCAGTAATATGAATCCTCAAGGTTCCTCTACAATAATCCTATAAAATGGGCCCCCGGGTAGGGCGTCCATTGCTGGTCTAGAACGTTCCTAATAATGTTCCCGGCCAGGGCAGGACCAGGGTGAGGCACTCACCTTGGGCTGATAATCCTAGGGGATGCCAAAAAACTCAACAATCCATACACACCAAAAAACTCAACAATCCATACACACCAAAAAACTCAACAATCCATACACACCAAAAAACTCAACAATCCATACACACCAAAAAACTCAACAATCCAATATACCTGCACATTTTAAAAATCAAGAGGCATGCATATCCATCCACAACAGTGCTGCATCGCACCCTACTGCAGCCTGAGGCCGGAGCGGACAGCGGATTTCTACCGATCCTGTCTCCATGAACATTTTTAGTCCCCCATCCATGGCGGACTTTTTGCATTCATTTTGATTTTTAGAACATTGCATTCAAGTGTTATGCATCTGTGCTGCTGAATTCTCTGGAGCCCGTTAAACTCTGTGCCCCGTGCATGCACCTCCCACATCTCGCCTCCAGAATCTCACCCAGCCCCGGGCTCTGACCCGTGGTCTGCAGGAAGCCCTCCGGCCTCATGCCATTGACTGATATGATAAGAGTCCCCCTAATTCCTGGGATCAGGTGTTTGACTCACGTCTCCGTGGTGCTTTGTCCGGATTCTTCTGCGCGTACCCTACACCTGTCATGACTGTCCAAGGTTGTACTGACTACACCAGCCCGGCCCATGAGGTCTACACGGCTTTCCTGGTTGTCTAGAAGCAGAATTGCTTCTCTTTCTGAGAACTTTAGGGTCCTTGGTGATAAAGAAATAGCTTCATCCTGGTTATATTCTTATATTTGCACTCACTGAGTTAATTTCTTGTGAGCTCACGTCACTCAAGAGACTAGCCAGTCAAAAGTGATTAGCATTAAGATGTCTGCGGGCACACGTGGCACCCAAACTGGCAGATCCGCAGGTGCGATGGCCGTTTATTTCCTTGCCAGCCAAGTGGCTGCCTGGTGTGCAGGCCAGGCCACCAGCCAGCCCAGGAGCTGGTTTCTGGTCCCCATGCGGTCACCCGCCCACACCTGTCACCCCTCTGAGCCCCCTGCACGTTCTCTCGGGTCCACCTCCTCTGCCACTGCATCATCCTGTGGTCAATGAAGAGTCAAAGAAGAGAGGGGGTCACAGAGCTAGGAATTACTGCATTCCTATGGCTGATCAGAACTCATGAGCAACTAAGGCAGCACCATGATGAACTGGACTATAACATTTACTAAATACTTTCTGAAACATTAGCAAGAATAGAAATTAAATCATCGAGGTGTCTCAGACGGTTCCATTTAGAGAATGCAATCAATGTGTACTCATGTTATTTGAATAACATTTAAAATATGCAATTGTTTTTTAATTTTAAAGAATTAAAGCTTGGGCATGTTCTTAAGATTCGCTTTTCTCCCACCGGCTTTACAATTCTACAGCATCTGAGCGCCTTCTCTGCCCCAGGCCCCGTGTCTAACACCAGCCCCCTTGTTCTCTACTCCCCTGCACTGCCAGGTGGGAACTGCTTGGCCCGACGACCGCAGCCCCACACCCTCACCTGAGAGCAGCGTGCCTTTCGTTCTCCCATGGGCCCATCTACAAGCACCTGTGTCACAGGCACGTGCCTGGGAGGTGTCAGCCCCTCCCCGGGCACAGACGCCCTTTGTAGAGAAGTCGGGGGAGGCTTCCCGCAGAGCCGATGCACATACGCTGAGATCATCACTTTCCTTTACTCTCGCCCCTGGGAGAAAGCTCACAGGGACCCTCAGGGGTCTGGCGGTGCCCTCTGCGAGCACCCTGCGGGGGCCAAGCTGGGAGCCACCTGGGGAGAGACAGAGTGAAGACCTAGAACATTCTCTGACCTCTGGGTCCCGCTGTGCCCGAGCCAGGACCTTCAATATCATGAGCCAACTAATGGCCTCGTGCTTGGGTTGAATTTCTGGTGCGTGTTGTGAATGAGCCCAAGTAGCACCTGTTTCTAGGAAGAACGTACCGTCCAAGGTGTGTGTCCCTGGTGTCTACAGCCTGTGGATCATGGGATGTGACCTCACGGCTGTGGTTACAAACACACACCAGCCCTTCAAAGCCTCCTGACACTAGAATTTTGGTGGGTTTTTTTTTTTTTTTTACTTTCTTCTTATTTCTCATCAAAGAACGCCTTTCTTCTGCTTCCCGTTTATGTAAGCACGTTCTCCTCAGGAACGCTTGATGCAGAGAAAGATTTAACGCTTAACTGATAGCGAGTATGGATTTGTTTTCATTTCCAAGTTCCCTGAAATAAAAAGGACATTCTGTAACTAACTCTAAGGGAAACCTGGTCAATAAAGACTAAAGCTCAGTAAAAGCTCTTTAGCAATCATCTAAGGAAGTAGGTATAAGTGAAAAAAAGATCCTGAAATTCAGCCACCGCAGGAACTTTTCTCTTCAAACGACTGTGTGAGGCGCGGCCAGCAGCCTCTCGACTGGATGGATGGTCTTGGAAGTGAGCATCGATCGCTCACCGTGCACACAAAGCCACGTTCCACCCAGAGCACCGCGAAGGCCGTCTGCAGAGCTACGACGCTGCCTCTCCCTGACTGAGACATAAATACAAGAATTATAACTCACACGTCTTTTGAATTGCCCATTCAAGCTCCATTTTACTGTCTCATACAGCGCCACCACCTAGAAGCTATAGATCCAGGGACAAGAGACCTGCTTCCTGTCCTCGTGAAACCTGCAGTCTGGCAGAGAACGATGCAAACAAGCAAGCAAATAAATACTATTTATAAATGGAGGTAAGTGCAAGGAGGGGGGAGGCAGAGTGTCTTAGGAGAATAATGAGCACACGTACTTTGCACTGGGTGGGCTGAGACTTCCTGTCCTGCTTACCCGGGGTCACGCTCCTTGTCTTAATATCTGTCCTTCCAACGACGGGCACCTATAAAACCTGACTATGAACACGTCCGGGTTGCAATACAAACAGACCGACACGCAGCGGGCTATCATGCGCCCTCATGGTCCACCGTGGATGCATTCTCAGGGGTTGCCAACAAGGCGTCCCCCAAGTGGAGGAGGTTCTGTCACCCACATGGCGTTTATGCGGCTCCTTCTCAGAATCCCCGGATGCTCGTGTGCCGTGCGTGTGGCCTTGCACCAGTGACCCGTCCCGCCTGTGTTCTCATCGTAATGGTGCTGCACACGTGATGGAGCTTCCGTGAGGACCGGCCGTGGTGACCGGGGACCCGGGCTGCCCAAGCGCCTGCACTGGCCCCAGCCGGGGGCGCGGGCGGGGGCAAGGGCGTCCTTGGAAAGCACAGAAGTGCAGGATGCCTGGCCGGCCAGGAGGGAAAAGAAGTGGGGTTCTGCACAAGCCGGGGTGCTGGGGCCCTCGCCCCAGCCGGGCCTGCTGCTTCCGGAAAGCCGGGTCTGCCCGCGGGGTCGGTGGAGAGCACAGCCCAGAGCCTCCCCGACCAGTCGGTGCCGCGCCCACCTCTTGGGGGTCCTGCCACGTAGCACATGTTTTCAAGGTCATCTCTTAACACCAGCTGCCAGGTTGCCAAATCAATAGAAGGAACATCACCCTCTTGCCTGAAAAAGGAAACAAAATACAAAGCGGAGCTGCTTTACTGAAAGCCTCCTCTCTGGGTAGCTGCTCCGAGCACCCACGGGCCGTGGCCCGGTCCGAACGGGCCTCCTGCTGGCGTGCGCACAGAACGGGGTCACAGAGGGAAAGCCGTCGCTGAGCGCCGTGTGCGGGTGGTGCTGCTCCTGACCATTCTAGACGCACGTTCTCCACGTAGGAAGTGAGGGTGGTGAGACGAAGACAGGCACTGCCTGCCCAGCTCCTGGTTCCTAGGATTGGTGACACTCATTTTGGGGACAGACAGTCCTACTGTTTAGAAAAAGACCTCCTTGGGCCTTTCGGTTTGAGAGAAACAGAGTAAAACAGGAAGCTCTGTGTCCCCCAGCAGCCGGGGGCATAAAGGACACCCAAGACTGGGAGGCAAGTGGCCTGAGGAAGCAGGGACAGGGCTGGCCCGAGGGGGCTGTGTGGAAGCCAGAAATACGGCGGCCGTCAGTCCCCGCGGAGGGTGTCAGACGGACTTGTAGAGCAAGGATTGCCATGCGCCCGGGTTACACTGCACTCTGTCCTGTGGTGACTGTCCTCTGTCCCCATTTCAGCCACACCTTCAGGAATGCCAGCTTCACGCAGCCCAAGAACCTGAGACCAGGAGCGGTGATGAATGTCCCCAGGTGCCTGGGACAGGAGCTGCCGTCGTTCTTACTGCAAATACCAGGAAGGGCCCCCAGCTCACATCTGTGTGGTCAGATGGTTGTGGGAGGACGCTGAGCTCTTTCCTGACATAAAGAAGGTGTTGGGGCAAAGTGACCCTGAGGTGGCCTGTCTGAAGAACACGGATTCATCCCAGGGAAGGTTTATGTTGCTTCAGTGAAAGTGTGACTCCCAGGGTTTCAAGGACAGAGAATAACCCAAAAGATTGGACGACTGGAGACGCCCAAAGGACAGCTCAGTAAGTCCCGTAAGTGAACCCGCGTCTATCAGGCTGCCGGTTTTCTGACGGGTCTATGGTAAAAGGAAGTGAGCCATGTTGTCCATACATGTTTGGTGGGAAGTCTATTCGGTGTCCCTTTCATGTGAAAGGAGGGATAGGGAAGTTATAATATTTTGGAAATAGGAAGAAGATTAAAAATGTATGGTTTCTGGGGAAGCCGGGAGGGCTCAGCAGGTCAAGCGCTCGCTTTGCAGCCCTGGGGATCGAGGATCGAGTCCCGGCCCCGGCCCGTGTGGACTCACATGCTGAGCTGGGGTGAGCTTCCCATGCGGGAGGCCCCCAGCCCGGTTCCCGCCCTGCACGGCCCCCGCCCCCCTGTGTGGAACAAAACCATGTGGAAAACTGCTGATGTGCAACTATGGAGACGGCTCTGCGCCCTCCCCTTCTCTCTGTCTCTCTCTGCCTCTGCCTCTCTCTCAAAAACAATGAAATAAATCTCATTTAAAAATGTATGCTTCCCTTACCCTTCTGCTTGTTTGCAGCTGCGCATTCAGCCGCCGCTAGCACAGAGCGCCAGCCTCCGTCGATGACATGGTGGGAGTTGTACGTCATCCGGGCAGCAAACGATTCCTGAAGGAAGGATGGCTGCAGCTTTGCCTGGCGATTAAGCCAGGCTATTTATAGAGCAGCACTTCTGCCAGTGAGAAGGAGCCAGAAAGAGGCTTGACCCACTTTCGGAAAGACAGGTTCACTTGCTCCCAGGTCACCGAAACCAAGAATCCCATTTCTGAAGCACCTCGTGGTCAAGAGCTACCGGGAAGGACCCCAGACCCCATCTGTGCGGCCCTGTCCCTGTGGCAGAAGCCCTTGCCTGGTGTAACAAAGATGTCGGAACACCGTAACCGGAGGTGGCCTGTCTGAGGAAGAGGACTCATGCGAGGGAAGGTCTATGTTGTATAAGTGACAGTGTGCGTCCCAGTGCTGTTTTAAGGAGGGTCGCCGGCCTCTCGGGGGGAGAGTGATTCACTTGCCGACAAACCCCTTCTACACACGTGGGAGAGCTGTCTGGTGGCCTCCAGTTGATCACCTGAGCAAAAAATCAATAAAAATAAGTCACAGGCAGAAAGGTCCCAGGGAAGAAGCTGCCCATTCTGCAAGTTCTCCGAAGAATTTAGGAAGTGTGACATAACACAGCTGGGCTCAGAGCCGTCACTGAACGAGTCCATCCTTCTGAGAGTGTGTCCTGACAACGGAGGGCCTTGCTGCGGCCACGAGAGAAAGTGAACCCCAAGGACGAAGGTGGGAGCAGCGCTGGATCAGGGACGTGACAAGGAAACCTCTCTGCGGCACCATGAACTCTTCGGGAACACAGCCGTCCCTGGGTCGCTAGAACCTCGCTTCCATTCACTACAGGACACAGGGAAAGGGCCAAACCGGATTTCAACCTTCTCATACCCTCTCTCCGCAAAGATAAGCGACTTATTTCTAAAAAAAAAATTCATTTGTCTCCGTCATGTTTTCACTACTAAAAATAATCGCTTTTCAACCAAGAATAACAGCAGCCCTTGCAGTGAACTGTGGCAGAGTGAACGCACTTGGTGGTCCCGTCTCTTCCCCAATGCTGCTGAAATGACAGCCATGGGGTTGTGAAAAAGCCGTGAGCTCGTAAGGACAAAGACGGCAGGACAGGGCCCGACAGCCCAGGAGCAAGGGTATCGAGTTCGGGGGACGGAAAGCAGATGGAAGCGCGTAACATTTAGAACAGTACGAATAGCTGAGGCACATCTACATAACAGGACGGACGCCCCGTAATTCTAAAACGCTGAGGTTCGGAGGCCCCTGGTCCCTCTGAAGGCATCCGTACAGATAATGACCAAAAACCAGAAGTGATTAGAAGGTTCTAGAATAAGGTGACCAGATGTTAACATGGGTAAAGCGGGACACCACTGACCGGGGGGGAGGGGGTTCTTGATGAAAAATTGGGTCTATCTCCCGCCGTTCCCTAGCTTGTCGTGCATTCTTTCCAAACATCGGGACTTTTTTAAAACGCCGCGGGACGCAGGACACATTGTTAAAAACCGGGACTGTCCCGCCCAAAGCGGGACGTCTGGTCACCCTATTCTAGAAAGGACCTTAGACCCCATGTTCCCCTCCCCCTACCCAGGCTGCCCCTCCTCCACCGCGCAGATGGGGGCCGGACTTGGGGACGCTAGGGCACCGCGCAGATGGGGGCCGGACTTGGGGACGCTAGGGCACCGCGCAGATGGGGGCCGGACTTGGGGACGCTAGGGCACCGCGCAGATGGGGGCCGGACTTGGGGAC
>PVKE010017647.1:0-30491 GCA_004027555.1 Craseonycteris thonglongyai
AGAGAGAGAGAGAGAGAGAGAGAGAGAGAGAGAGAGAGAGAGAGAGAGAGAGAGAGAGAGAGAGAGAGAGATACAGAGAGAGATACAGAGACAGAGAGAGAACTGACCGGGGGGGAACTCCCCAGTTCAGCATATGGTTCCGCACGGGCCGGGGCCGGAATTCGATCCTTGGTCCCCAGCGCTGCAAAGTGAGTGCTTAACCCACTGAGCCATCCCGGCTTCCCCAGAATAGTTTTGAATGCAGCCCAACACAAATTCATAAACTTTCTCAAAACATTTTGAGATTTTTTTTTTGCACTCCCCCCCCCCACTTTTTTTAAGCTCATCAACTATCACTAGTGTTAGTGTATTTTATGTGTGGCCCAAGACAATTCTTCTTACAATGTGACCCAGGGAAGCCAAAAGGCTGGATACTCCTACTGTATAACCTTAGGACAATTCAACTGTCCCAATATTTTAATTTTTTTTCTCATTTATTTTTTATTTTTAAATTACATTTGACATACAATATTATATTGGTTTCAGATGTACAGAATACTGATTAGACATTTATATAACTTACAAATCCTTATTTCAATACAACTGGTTACCATCCGACACCATATATAGTTATCACAATGTTATCGACTGTATGACTTATGCTGCACTTTACATCCCTGTGACTATTTTATATTTTGTGACTATAAATTTGTACTTCTTGATTTCTTCCCATTTTTCATCCATCCCTTCCACACTCCTCCCATCACCCCAATAAATCTAGCATTCATCTGATGCCACCCACAGTATTCGAAACATTACTAGCTATATTCCCATGCTATATCCTATATCCCCATAATTATTACTTTGTAACCACCAAACTGAATTTCCCAATCACGTCCCTTTATGTCACCCCTTCCCCTAACCCTCCTCCCATCTGGCAATAAACCAAATGTTTTCTGTATCTATGAATAAGTTCCAGTTCTACTTGTTTATTTTTTTCTTTGGATTTCACCTATAAGCAAAGTCAACTTGCATGTGTCTTCTTCTGTTTGACACTCCATTCAGTGTAATACCCTCCATGCCCTTTGGTTGGAGCTTTTAACATACTGAAATTGAAAGTAATTGCTGATATGTAGCTATTGTCATTTTATTATTCATAATTTTGCTTTTTTTCACCCATCTTAAAGTAGTCCCTCTAGCATTTCTTGCAATAGTGGTTCAGTGGAGATGAACTCCTTAAGCTTTTTCTTGTCTTATAAGCTCTTTATTTGTCCTTAGATTTTGAATGATAGCCTTAGTTGTAAGTTGTTGCTTTTCATCATGTTGAATATTTTCTGCCACTTCCTTCTGTCCTGCAAAGTTTCTGTTGGAAAATCAGCTGACAATCTTATGGGAGCTCCCTTGTAAGTGACTAGTTGCTTTTCTCTTACTGCTTTTAGGATTCTTTGTCTTTAACCTTGGTCATTGTGTTAATAATTATGTGTCTTGGTGTAAGACTATTCGGGTTTATCTTGTTTGGGATTTTCTGTGCTTCCTGAGTTTATATGTCTGTTTCCTTCGCCAGCTTAGGGAAGTTTTCAGTCATTATTTCTTCAAATAGGTTCTCAATTCCTTGCATTCTCTCTTCTCCTGCTGGTTCTCCTATGATGTGAATGTTGTTACACTTGATGTCCCAGGGCTCCTTAAACTGTCCTCATTTTTTTGGATTCCTTTTTCTTCTTGCTGATCTAATTGGAAGTTTTCTGCTATGTTGTCTTCCAACTAATTAGCTGATTTGATCCTCTGTTCCATCTAATCTGATGCTGATTTTTCTGACTTATTAAATTCTGAATTTCAGTTATTGTATTCTTCATTTCTGACTGGTTCTTTTTTTTATGGTTTCTATGCACTTCTTTATGCTCCTTTCTCTCTCTGTTGGAATTTTTCACTAAGTTCCTTGAGAATCCTTATAACCATCATTTTGAGCTCTGTATCTGATAGGTTGCTTGCCTCCATCTTGTATAGTTCTTCTGAAATTTTCTGTTCTTTTATTTGAGATGTATTTCTTTGTTTCCTCATTTTGGATGCCTGTCTATGTTTGTTTCTATGTATTAGGTAGATCTGCTACATCTCCCAGTATTGTTGGATAGCCTTATGTAGTAGGTGCCCTGTGGGGCTCTGGAACTGTCTCCCTGGTTACCTGTGCTAGGGTGCTCTGGTTTGGTGCTAATGCTGTGCCTAGAGCTACTCAGCAAAAGTCTCAGAACACACTAGTGACAGTTGCCGTCTGCCTGGGGCCTGCAGATTTAAATAGTTTTCCAAGAAAGATTACAATGCGGGCAAGGCTGGATGCTCAATAGAGAAAGTACCTCTGGCACTGGCAGAGTTGGGTGGGGTTGGGTCCCAGTGAGTCAGCAGTGTGGAGCGAATGGAGCTCACCAGACCAGTAAGGCTGAGATTTGACTGTGTGAGGGTGGGTGTTAACACAGGAAAGATGGCACCCACCAACTGGCTGCATGAAAGGAGAATCTACCTAGAAAAATGGTGATTGTCCTCCAACCCTCACCCCAAAACCACACATCTCAGTCTGCCCCCCATATGCCTTTAATGTCCCTGAGTTACCATCCCTCAGAGCCCAGGGTGAATACCCATGAGTGACTGAGTCTGTGCAAACACTTTACCAGAATGGCTGGGTTTCTTGCAGCCTTCTGTCCTAACAGTACAGTCAGAGTCCCCACGGTTTTTCACAGTTAGATTTTGTGGGGTTCTTCTTCCCAGCACCAGTGTCCTGGGCTGAGGAGCTTGGTAGGGGGCTGGGGTCCCTTTTTCCTATGGGGAGAACCTCCATGGCTAAGATATTCCTCAGTTGTCTACCATCACCAGAGATTTGGCTCATTTCTCATCTGTGTCCCTCCTACCAGTCTTGATGTGGGCCCCTCTTCTTTGTATCCTTAATTATAAAACTACTGTTAAGCTAGACTTCAGATGGTTCTCCAGATTGGTTGTTCCGTAATTTGGTGGTAATTTTAATGTGTTCATGAAATGAAGCAGGCACAGTGTTTACCTCCTCTGCTATCTTGGAACTCCTAATTGATTTTTTTCTTAGAACAATTTTCACCCATTATTACTGTTTCACTAAGAAGCAGGTGTGCAATGCTCCTAATACTACCATTCCAGAACTGGTTCCCAATAAACTTATACTTAATTTCTAACAATCAACAAAGTAGTATGTGTAAGTTTCTTTTAGTCTAGTATTCCATGTTAGGGAAGCTGGCATTAACCAGCCAAATTCTACACACTATGAGGAAATTGCCCCCTACTGCAGAAACCAAACCATGCCTATAAAAACACATATATTTGTTAAAAGTCACAGTCACCCAGATGTATTCTGATTAGCAAGTCGTGTGTAAAATGTGAGGAAATGTTACTAGGCATGAGAGGTGTGTGATCACAAACCTGACCATTTGGAGGTCAGAATAAGTAGACAAGCCACACACATCCCTTATAAATAAGGCCCTCATGTAAAGGGCTCATTTCATTCTTGGCCACTCGGCTGAGAAGGTCAAAAGGGTTCCTATCAATATCCACAAGAAATGTGGTACTCACCCCTCCTGAAAAACAACTGCCTTGTGTTAACCAGGCATGGGAGAGATGGGACTTGCCAGCACATTCTTGGAAGTCACAAAGTGTTGGTCACTCCCCCAAGGGCAGTAGATGGCATTCCAGAATCCAAATTGAGGAGAAGGCTGGGGATATGAAGACACCAACCAATCATCTCCACCTAATGGGGGGTAGGGGTGGAGGGAGTTAGGGTGGGGTGGGTAAAATGGCTCTAATGCTGGATCTGCCATGCAGGAGCGGAAAACCAGATTGGAGCCTGGACCCCCTCAAGCCCTGGAATCCTCATCAGTGAAATGAGGATCCTCTATAACCTTTAAAGCCCAAAGTCAGTACTTAGAAAATGGCTGCTATTCTGGACAGGGGCCCTCTCTGGGCTTTGTTTTTCCTATCGGTTCCTCCAGACATCATACTAATGTCAAAGGGTGGGCACCACTGCCTGGTCCTCCCCTGGAACCTGATTATGTTCACCTTCAGGAACACACCTAAGGGGCCATCTCCTCAAGGCCCCCTGGCATCACAGGGGTCCAGATTCCCACCCTTACATCCCAGTGAGATACAAACTATAAATGGAGGATGGGAATGAATAATAAAAAGACATGATGTGCTGACCCCCCTGAGCACAGCACATTAGTAAGGCCTGCCTGCCTCTTCAGACAATAAAGGGAGGTTCCAGTTGGGATATCTCTGGCAGCTGCTTCTGGCCAGTGAGATATCACTTGGATGGAAATTTTTAGAAAGCAGATCACACTAGAAAAAAACCATTCGAAAATATATTACAGCCTTCCCTGACTCTAAGACTGTTCTCAACAAGAGATCCAGAACACACACACCAGTCCTATCTCCAACTTGCATGCCCCAACAGCCAGTCATGTCCCTGGGCTCCCTTTCTATCTGCAGGAAGAGGAAGATGAATACAACGCAGCACATAACTGTACACAGGTACCTTCTATCAGTGCTCACAGCTGCTGGGTCTATATGAATTGCACTTGGCTTGCTGCTCCTTTTTCATCGTTACACCTATGCATTATGACAGCTTCACTTTCTTCACCTACAATCACATCATCAACTTTCAATGTTCCTGTCAGCTGAAATAGGCTGCTTCTCCCTGGCCAGGGTGCTCAGAAAGCAAACCATCCATGACAGTGTGTGAGTACGTGTGCATACTCAAAAGAGAATGCCTACAGGATGAAAGCCTTAGGACTCAAAGGTACTGGCTGACCTTCTGTTCCCCAGCCCCCACTCCAGGTCCCTGGCTGGCTGCTCACAAGACCCTCTTGCCTTAGGCGTTACTGGGCTACCAGAGCTTTCACAGGGGCAATTGCCAAAAACAATGACCTTACCCCAAACTTAAACATCCTTTATCTGACGATGTTACTACCCATAAAGTAAAATACTCTGCAAGTACGTACACAAAGCTCACCTCCCACTCCCTTTGGAAATAAAACTTGTTTTTGATGAACTGGGTCTCAGCTGCAATTACACATAGAACTTAATGTTCCTACTCCTGTCCACCTGACCCAGTTTGGGTTTTGATTTTTTTTCTCTATCACCATAAATAAACACAACTGTAATTTTTTTTAATTAATAATTCAATATTAAAATGCTTTTCTCTGGAAATTGTTTTATTTTGCACTGAGCAGAAAGGGTCCATGTGTTGTAAAATAATTTTGGAAAGCAAAAAAAACCCTTTGTGATCTGTTATGATACCCAAAGAAATGAATATTTCACATCCTCTCTGCCCCTCACCTGGCTGTCACAACCAACCCACTTTGTCCATTAGAAGGCCCTGGTGTTACAGGTCAGTGGTGATTCTAGGACCAAGATGCATGGAGTCCTAGTTTCAAACAGAATGAGAGGAAGGAAGGCATCCTCACAAGGACGATAAAGGATTCAGGGCCAAAACAGGCCACAAATACCTTCCGAAGAGAAGTATCAAACTCCCATCCCTGAAACCCAGGCTTTCCCTCCATGTCTAATGGTGATACCACAGATATGCAGACTCAGTACTTTTGCAAGGCCCCACAGAGAACCATCATAGAATGGAAAAGGCCCCCAACATGGGCCCCTTCACCTTCACATGGGCCCCAATTCTCCCAAGCCGGAACTGTTTGTGAAACCATCTCCCTTCTTTTTAGAGATTCCTGTGTGATGAGCAGTATAGTTAGAAATAGGTAACCGGCAGAAATCCCAGCCCTTCAAGAGGCTACTCTTGACTCTCAATGCTGCTTCCTATTCCCTCCTGCACCCCCTCTGGCCTTCTCCACCTCAACAAACACCGGTGCCATTCTCCAGGAGGGTCAGGCCCCCAAAATGGAGTTCTCCTTGCTTTCTGCATCACTCCCTCCCTCCCCCATACCCAACCCATCAACAAGTCCTGGTGACACACCAAGAATCGGAACAGATCTCACGATCACCATAGCTCCCACCTTGGTACCTGCCACCATACCTTATGAGGTCACGAGGACTTCTGGATAAACTCCATCACCCTGGGCCTTTCTAGACTGCAAACGTCACTCCACATGCATGTGGGTCCCGTGAGGATGATAATTTCATGCAGACAGAGTAGAAAAGGCAGTCAGAATTTGGTAGCTGCACAGGGGGAGGATGTGAAAACCCTACATGAAATACCATGTCATCCAAGTACAAAAACTCAGACCAAATAGTTAAAGATGCCCCATACCATCTCTCTCTCAGAAACAAGATATGTACCCACAGTTATGAGGGCACATTCCAGTGCATCCCAGCCTCGAAAACGGGGAGGCAGAGTTTGCTCTGCCAAGAAGAAAATTTTAGGGCCAAATTTCCCCAAGAATAAGATTGTCACAGGAATTGGGCACCTCGGGGTTCTCACACAGTGGGCCAGAATCCCCAAGATAAAAGGCCCTAAGGCACTTGATACCAGTGGTGATAGCTCTCACTTGGTGTTCTGGGGTCCAGTGCCCACCAGAGTCACTCAGAATGATGGGGCACCTCTCTGTGCCAACACTGAGGACAAGCACAGGGACAGTTAGGTTGCAGGCCAGGCCTGGTCCTCATGTGGGCCTCCATTCTTCTGCACCTTCCCAGTTTTATCCACTAGGTCACCCAGAAGGTGACACTAAGCTCCCTCTCCCTTCAACACTAAGGATTCTCTTGAGGCCCAATTCAGCATTTCCAAGACAGCTACCCACTAGCCATGGACTCCTGGCACCCACTAAAACTTCAGACCACATTCCCTTCAGAACTGGCTTCTCCTGGATTCCTTCCCTTTGAGGCTTCACCAGTCTCAGTTCAGACATATCTGACACCACTTTCCAACCATCAACCAAACCAGTGGGTCACTGAGTGCTGCCCCCTCTTCCTTTGAGACATCTTTGTTTTCATCACCTTCTCTCTAGGGTTAAGGCAGCAGGCTCTGCATCGGCTTCCCAGTGAGACTAAGAGCCAAAGATTACACTACATACACACGCACATGCACAAGCAGGCATACTCGAGCACTCACTTAAAGGCAAGAGCCCATCACACCACACCCAGTCTATTCTCAAGCAAGCACTCTCTCTAAGGAACTCCACTGTGCTTCCTGTCCACATAGCTCACTGGGTGTATAAAATTTCTCTTCCATTAGGTTCTTTTGTCAGGTTAGACTTTATTGCTTTTGACTAAGTCACTGCAGGACTCAGAGAGCAGGCATCATTCATTCAAGATCATCTCCACAGGAGTCAATAAGAGTGTGACTGCAAAGTCGGAGTGTGAGACTGTGCAGGAAGATATCACTGGTACAGAAATGAACTCAGACATGAACTCAGAAGGAGGTGCATGTCAAGTTACAACCATAAAACTGTGTCGGCAGAGCCCAAGAAGGGTGCAGAGAGGGTAAACAGAGAGAGATTTTCAGTTATTTCTTGCTAGTACTGTTACTTACAGGTTTTGCTTTTGTTAAGTTGGGTACAAACTGAAATTACAGTAACTAACCTCCTGGTGCAAAGATATCAGTCTCTTATACTATTCTCCAACAGAAGAGATGAGGGTTCTTTGGAAAAATGACTAATTCTAGGGCTGGGGCAGGAAACTTAAAAGATGATCTCAGAGTATACTGCAGTACCAAAAAGGCAAGATGTGCTCAAAAAAAATTTTTTTTTAAATCATAAAATGGAGGTTATGTCAAAGGGACACAGGGGTCAAGTGAAAGAGCTCCTGAGGGCCAAGTCTGTAACAACAAAATAAAGTAGTATTGGATTATAACTCAAAATACAAAATAAATTTCCATGATTCCATACTGATATAAATAAATGACTGAATAAGTAAATAAATAGACAAATCTCCCATACAGAAGAATTCCAAATAATTTATGTAAATACCCTTTCCCCACAAAGAGGTGGAACCTAACTGCCCACCTCCCCTTCCCAGTGGGCTGCACACAGTGACTGGCATCCAAAGAGAGTATTATAGGTGAGGCAGGGAGAGCTATTTCCCAATGGAGAAAGCTGACAAACACTGATCAAGTCAGCATCAGTAGTGATAAGTCATGCTGACAGTATGTCCCCTGCTGTATTGTGACCAAAGGGGTACAACATCTCTGTTGTTTTTCTCCCCCAAACTCATAACCCTAATATAATCATGAGAAAAACATCAGACAAACTCAAAATGAAGGGCATTCTACAAATACCTGAACATTATTCCTCAAAATTGTCAAGGTCATCAGAAACAAGAAAAGTCTGAGAAACTGTCAGAACCAAGAGGACCCTGAAGAAATAAAACAAGTATAATGTAGTATCCTAAATAGGATCCTGGGACAGAAAAAGAACATTAGGTAGAGAACTAAGGAAATCTAAATAAAGTATGAACTTCAGTTAGTTATATATCACATGCACCGGGATAACAGGTTAACAACATGGGAAACTGGGAGGCAGGTTTATAGAGGAATTCTGTACTATCTTTACAACTTTTCTGTAAAACTAAAACTATTCTAAAATTTAGAAGTTTATTTAAAAAATAATCTTAGCTCTGCATCAACTAGCATTTCCTTAATTTGTTTTTTAAGAGCAAGAATGGAAATCTATACTTTATCTCCCCAGAGAGCATTTAGCCACCTCTGGCCTCCGCAGGCTTTCAGTCTCCCCCTTTGCCCATCTCCTACTGTTGGCTGAGGTCACTGGTGCAATGGGTCTAGGTCAAGGCCTACCAATGGGTCTAGTAGAGGCCACCAGAAGAGGAACAATCAGACATTCGAGAAATAGCGGCCATAGCTTTGTCATCCATCCAGCCTTCTAAGAACTGACCTCTAATCCTAGACTCCTCTGATGCAACTCAGCTTCAAGAATCCAGCCCTGTGACCTAAGATCTCTGTGATGTGGGCCTGCTTTGCCCACCTCAAACTGCAGGGCCTCTGGGCAACTCCTAATCCAGGTCTTGCTTCTTCTGGCACACCTGCATATCAATGGTTTCCACACCTTCTTAGCCCATCAAAATGCACGCTGCTTCAAGGCAGAGGATACACAGGCTGATAGGCTCATGAGAAAGGCAGGAAAGGCTGAAGGGTGTCCACTTTCAGAAGACAACCAAGAGCAGGAAAGGAGTGGGAGACAGGGCAGGGAAGCTGGCCTAGACAAGGAGGAGTATTTTCAAACTTCCCACACTCTCAAGAGCCAGAGGGGTCACAGCACCTCTGCCAATTGACAAAGTGTCACAGGGTTACACCTGACTCATAGATCACCTTGTGAGAGCAACCATCATGTATGCGCATTTCCATAAAATTTGGCCTAATTTATTAGTGAGAGTCCAGGAACAAACATAAGTCAGTCAGGACAATTATGGTATTACATGAAGATTCCCAGGAAAAGAAAGAAAAGGCTAGAAATGGGGTGTCTGCTGTAGGGTGGGATCAGGGAGACCAACCTATGGCCAGGGACCCTGGACAGCAGCCATGCTGGCTGTGTGGGCTGTGGCATGTCTCCCAACTATGGTTGTGTGTTTCTAATTTAACTCTCTCATTAGGAGGCCTTCCTCCCCTGATTTTAATGAGCAGTAACTCTTTCAATAAAACTTAATTTTTATGAAAAGGAGAAATGTTCAATTTAGTTGGTTAGCAAATGGCACATTTTAGTTCTTTGCACAAGGTGTTTCCGGCAGGTTTACCTCAAGAAATGTAACAAAGAATGTCTGGGTTAACCACTCAAAGGATGATGAATGAAAAAACTTCCCAAAGTCTCACTAAAAAATCAAAACACTTCCAAATTAGTAAGATGCTTATACTCCAAAATCCATAAAATAAAGGAACCTGTCACCAGAAGAGCTGCTCCCTGAGTGACAGCTGGCCCTAAGTGCAGGGGGACAACCAGACACACAGGGTGCCTGGCAGCCAAGTCACTCCAGCACCAACCCTGGGGCTTTCAAGGAATCTGGCCCTGCAGTAAGCCAAGGACAGTAAGCACAGAAACTTTAAAAATAAAATTATTCCCACAGTTCCCTTACTGCAAGCTCGGAAAATAAAGGGAGGCAACTCATGATCACACCTTAACTGAAGTCAGTTATTTGCCTGTTTTACATAGATAATAAGGTCAGTGGGTACAAAGATGTAGCTTCCTGCTTCTTCACCTGAATGTTACATTGTAGACAGGTTTCTTGCTGTTGCCAAGCTGTATGATTATACTTTAAAGACTGCATCAATACCTTCAAACACTTGTATTTTTTACCTTTAATCTAAAATAGGTCTCACAAAGAAGATAAAATGTAGGCATTTCTTCAGCTCTTAAGCAACCATGGACTAGCAAAGTAACAAAGACCCTGTGTGGCTGTGGTCATGGCTGGGACAGTCTCTGTTAACACAAAGGCTAGACCTCTATGTGGAAAGACATCATACCCCTTGAGGCTCAGTCATCCACCCACAAAGCAGGTGTGCAGCAGCTGGACTTTACATGCCATTGTGTGTGTGATGGGGGGGTGGGGGGGAGGCATATGTTTACTACAAGAGGCCACAGTGAGATTAAAAGACAGAGGTCACTGCTCCTTGGCAGGATCTCGGACAAGAATATTCACTGTAGCATTACTTATGCCACAAGATGTTTTATAGCAAGGGTGTCCAAACTTTTGGATTCCCTGAGCCACACTGGAAGAAGAATTGAATTGGGCCACACATAAAATACACTAACTCTAACAATAGCTGATGAGCTAAAAAAAATTCACAGTGGATGCCAGGATAGCTCAACAGGCTTGCCTTGCAACTGCGAGGTCCAGGGATCGAATCCCGGCCTTGACCCATGTAAACCCATATGCTGAACTGTGGCGCAACTGGTAACCATTGGGATAGCTCAGTGGTGAAGGTTCTCACCTCCCATGTAGGAGGCCCCTGGTTCAGTTCACACCCTGTGCGGGCCCCAGGTCCACCTGTGTGGAATTAAACTATGCCACAACTAATGATGTACAACTATGGAGACTGTTCTAGGCCTTCCCCCCTTCTCTCTCTTTCTCTCTCCCTCTCATCCTCTCTCAAACAATAAAATAAATCCTTTTTTAAAAAAAATCACACACACACACACACAAAATCTCAGAATGTTTTAAGAAAGTTTATGAATGTGTGTTGGGCCACATTCAAAGCCGTCCTGGGTTGCAGGTTGGACAAGCCTGTTTCATACCATAAACTGCAATATTTAATAGTAGCCTAAATACCGTATTTTCCGGCATATAAGACAACCGGGCGTATAAGACGACCCCCTAATTTTACAGTTAAAACGTAGGTTTAGGCCTATATTCGCTGTATAAGATTACCCCCCACTTCCGAGGCTGTAGTCTTATACAGTGAATATAGGCCTAAACCTACGTTTTAACTGTAAAATTAGGGGGTTGTCTTATACTCCCGGTCGTCTTATACGCCGGAAAATACGGTACTTGTCAGGTAAAAACTATGGTTCAATGACATGGTGAAATAATAGACATTTGAAATGGAAATCACTGAGTTTGTAACAACTTGACAAGTGTAACAGTAAAACTCTAAGATCCACCAATATACACAGAAGCATGCATGTATGCATGTATGCATACACACACACACACACACACACACACACAATGGAAAAGACAGACAAACAATATATAAAAATGTAAACAATGGGAGTACCATGGTTTTCTTTTTCTATCTACTGGACCATGTTTTTCTAAACACTTTACAATACATATGCACATTTTTAATAACTAGAAAAATGTGGGATGGCAGGATAGCTCAACAGTTTGAGAGCTTGCCTTATGACAGTGAAGTCCTGGGATTGCATCCTGGTCCCGGCCCATGCAAACCCATATGCTCAACTGTGGCACAACTGGTAACAGACATGATGCGCTAGCAAAGGTTCTCACCTCCCATGTGGGAGGTCTCTGGTTTGGTTACCACCCTGTGCAGCCCCACATCCACCTGTGTGGAATGAAACCATGTCACAACTAAGGATGTATAACTATGGAGAATGCCCTAGGCCCTCCTCCCTTCTCTCTCTCTCTCTCTCTCTCTCACCCACCTTCTCTCAAACAATAAAAAATTAAATCTTAAAAAAAACAAACTGGAAAAATGTAACTACATTCGGTTGACTACTCCCGAGGCACCTGCAAAGGGAAAAGGAAAGGCAAGGCTGCTGCTGAGATGCTGAGATCTTTCACCAAGAAACAGAACGCCAGACAGAGGGTGTGGTGATGTGGTCACCGTGTCACGCTGTGGTCGGGGAGGCCTTCATAAGCCCTGTCCAGGTGTTCAGGCAGCCTGAGGCTGTCCTGTGACTTAGACACAGTGCCTGGGACAGGAAAAGGAAACACCCACAAATTACAGAGTAATTCAAGCTTTAAACACACATTCCTCTTACAGGAGGCAATGTCCAAGACAGCACATCCTATTTTAGGGAGTTCAAAGGTAGCTCCCAAACAGGCTACAAAATAGACCCTGAGCTTGGGAGATCAGGACTGAGTAGTAAGAGGCTGCAGGGCACAGGTAGCATTGAACCACCTCCCACTCCAGCTCCAGTTTAAGGACCAGAAGACTGAGGACTCAAGAACTACAATGGCTGCTCGGGACCTCCTGACCCCGTTCTGCCCTGTGTACTGTGACCTCTCCTATGTAGCTCTGCTTCTTCTGTGGGGCCCAGGCCATCCATGTCGGGGGCCCTCAGCCTCTCCTCCCTCCTCCAATTGTGGTGCCTGGGCAGGACTGGGCAAGGGTACCGAGGTCGGGGGAGAGATCCCCACACTCATCAGGCTCCTAAACTTAAGGCTAAAAGGACAGTCACTGATAGAGGAACTGTGACTATCATGGTCTATTTTCTCACAAAGGGAGGACAGTCCCCACAAGACTACGTTGTATCCTGGGGACAAAGGGCAGGGAGAGGTGGTGGCCAGTCAAAATGGCCAGAGGTCCACTGACATGGAGACTTTGGTGAATCCTCTCATTAGGCTGTGGTCATGAAACACCACGTTTGAGAACCTCAGACAAAGAAAGGCAGTAGCAAAGATGCTCCCGGAATGTGAAAACAAGGCCTGAAACAGTCACTTACTGAGAACTGGGACGCTGCTGGGGCAGGACAACCAGGATGTGCCACCACATCTGCTATAGACAAAGGGCCCAGGATGCTGCTGTGGGCAGTTCAGGGAGTCAGGGCAGCAGTGCCCCGTGCCTCATGTTCCTGGAAGGGGGTACAGCCTCCTGGTGAGGGGCACGGACTGGAGCCAGACCACCTGCTCCAACCCCAGTTCTGCCACTCACTGGGATCCCCATAACCAGGGGAACTCCCTTAACCCTCTGAAAAGGACATAACAAGCATCTACCTCGTCAAGTTGTTGCAAGGACTTTATCAGAAGATTCCATCCTGTAAACTGCTATCTGGCACACAGAAGTGCTACCTGAGTGTTTGCTGCATTTATTACTGTCACTACGACTTCTTTGCACTCAGATACAAGGTTCCTGGAAACACCCAGGCCAGGCTACTGGATCAAGGACAGCAGGGAGGGGCTCTAAATGCCCAGAGAACACAGAAGGCTTATAACAGGAAATAAGGCTTGATAAAGGTCAAGAACACTATTAAATGTATCCATTAAAAATCTGGCTAGAAGAATGGGCCAGAGGGCCCTATGAGAATTTCTGGAAGACAGGAAGGGAGACAAGGCAACACTGACTGTTCTGGGTGATGCTGCATGAGGAAAACTACCCTGGTGACGAGGATTGCTGATAGAGGTGGGCCCACTCCCCTCTGAGTGAGGAGAGGTCTCCAGGAACACCACCCAGACCCTTCCCCAAGCACAGCTCCCCCTGTGGTGGCCTCCTCCCCACACACATACCCAGAGCTGGGCCACTGTGCCAGGGGGAGGGCCACCCTGACTCCAGGATTAGGGACTGGACACCTGAGACAAGGAGGGGAGGGTTCATCCCCAGAGCACAGGGCCCAGCCCAGCTGGAGAGTTCCAGCCCTGAGGAACTCATGGGTGGGAACCCTCCTGAGGGTGGGCAAGCAGGGCATCTGCACTCAATGTGGTGCTGTGTTTAGACTGAGTCCTTGGGCACTTGTTCATACCAGGGTGTCCAACCTTCTGGCTCCCTGGGCCACACTGGAAGAAGGAGGATTGTCTTAGGCCACACATAAAATACACTAACACTAACCATACCTGATGAGATTTAAAAAAAAAAAATCTTATAATGTTTTAAGGAAGTTTATGAATTTGTGTTGGGCCACATTCAAAGCTGTACTGGGCTTGCTTGTCCAACCCGCAGACCAAAATCTGGGCTTACCTAGCACCGAATAAGCAACATTCATATTCTAGGAACTACTGAGACTCAATTTTTTAAAAAGTTTCTACAATATGAATCTTCATTATATTGTGTGCCCATTCCAATTAAATTCTTTAAAAAGTTTTGATATTAAAAAAAAAGTTTCAGGTGACAAGTATGACTCATTATATTAAGGAGAGAAGAAACATAGGCAAATCTCATTGCAAAGAAGGCTTGTTACCACAGGGCTATTTGGAGTTAATTTTAGTAAGATTCTGCCATCAAATCTTGACTACCTGTGAACAGATTAAACATCTGTGGATGAGCCTTGGTAAATAATGAGAAGACAGTACATCTGTGGAAGAAAATACAGCCATTATAACTGCACTCCACACTGTTATTTGGAAATACTGGCAATGAAGGAGGACACACAGGGCTCCCCACTGAGGGCTGTCCTTCCCCACCAGGGGCAGTGCTGTGCCCCTCCTCACCAACCTCCACCCAGGTAAGGAAACCAGGAAGGAGGCAGTGCGCTTGGCATCCCCCCACCCCCGCCCACACAGCCCCTCTGCCACAGCCAGCCAAGGATAGGCCATTAAGGACTTTTTTTGGTCATGTAATATAATATTGATGTTTAAAGTATAAAAACAATATCTGTGAAAGTCCAATATGCTGCTAAATTTTACATGTAATTATAGACAGAATTCATTTTGTACCACATTTGACTCCTTTTGTGTTGCTCATGGTTTTGCTTCATCCAAGGCCTGGCCTCCCTCTCCTACCTCACCTCTCATCCTGGCTGGTCAGGAGTTGATTTTAAATAGCTGCAGGAGACCAACCACTTCTAAACTGGAACCACAGCGCACAATGGGGCTGCAGAAGGCACCTGGGCCCTGGAACTCGGATGGGCTAAAACTCCCTGGCTTCCATCCCACCCATGGCTTTCTCAGCACGGACAGGATGCAGTGCAAAGTCTGTTGCCAGGATGGACCTTCTGGCAAACAAACCTTTCCCAGGCTTACTAAGTACCACACCCCAGCCTATTCCTCCCCATGCCTTTGCTCAGGCTGTCCCCTCACCTGGAATGCCCTTCCTGTCCTTGGGCTCAACAATTCCTATTCACACTTCACAACCAGTTTAAAAAGCAATTCTTCTGTGAAGCTTCTCTCAGGCAGAAAAAATACCCTCACCCTTCATGACATAGCCCTCTCTACAGCCATAAAGAAAATGCCTTGAACACACTGTAAATTCTCTTCTCCCCTGAGATCTTTAGGGAGGGACTGAGTCATCTTCATCTGTACCCCTCAGTGCTGAGCATAAAGCAATCCAGTGAAGGAGCCCAAACAAGCTTTTATAAAATGATTAAGTGGTAGAAAAACATAAATTTTGTACCCCAGTGTCCCACATGAGTTTGGTACATAAGAGGAAAAGTTTTTCATCAATGAAATTTTTTTTTTTAAGTCATGACTATAAAATAATGGAACTAATTTCCCTCTTAGGCTGGTGCTGATGGCAGTGTGCAAAGAGAGGTTGCAAACGTTGGAGTAATGGCAGCCTGTCAGGGAGAGGGCAGCTGGTGGAAATGGGTCCACAGCCTCCCAGGGCCTCACAATATATGGGAAGGGCAAGGCCTGCGTCAGGAGCCTGGTTTGAGTCGTGTCTGTCACTCACCAACCAGGAGACCCTGGGCAGACCACTCCTCTGCCTGGCTCTTCACATGACGTCTGTACCAGTCAGAGCTCATCTCACCCAGGTCTCTTCAGAGCACAGAGCACTTGAGTCTCAAAGGCATTTACTTCCATGTTACAAAGAACACAACACAACAACCTCTGGCTGCTTCATGCAGGGAGTCCTTCTGAAAAGCACACAACCTGCCACAGATGTCACCAAGCAAGCACCCAGGAAGATGGGAGGCAGCTGCTACCACTGCACCATGGACACCAACACCTACTGAGCAGCAGGCTGACCATGAGGCTAACAAGGTGATATTAGATACTATTCACAAAAAAGGGAATATTGGGAAGTCCAAAACACAAACCCCACTGATGTCCTAACCCTGTGTATACAGCTTTCCAAACAAGTCTGTTACAAACTCCTGCACACATCAAAAGAAAGAGGGTACAGACCCATGGAAGCATACATTCTGCACATGACAAATAGGTGGCCTCTGGGACAATGCACAGCGTGATGTGCTCAGCCTACTGGTTACATCCAGAGAGGGGACTAGAAGACAAGCCAGCAGCCCCAATTTTTCTCTCTATATCCTTTTGTAATCCTTGATGCCACAGGTCAGTTACATACCCTCACAGTATGAAACTAGGTAAGGTATATATTAGCCTCAAACACAACTTCTAAAAATTTCCCAATGTGAATAAATTGTATCTTTCTTGATCATATGTACTGTATTAACTCTCAAACATACTTCCATTCTACTCCCTGGTAAAAGGGAAAGTCAAGATAACTTAAGGCCCCAATCAGCTTTTTAATGCTAGATGAACTTGGGTAGGCATTTAATGAAAGGGTCACTTCCAGTTTTTGAGGAACATGTAAATTCCACACCCTGCTGTCCCCAGGGTGGCTGGACTGGACAGAAAGGTGAGCAAAAGCACTCAGCCCACTGTATACATGGGAGCTGGTGCATAGACCTGGGATGGACAGATGAAGGATGAAGGACTGGACGAACATGGGGGAGGTGGATGATCAGCGGGCCAGGAGTGAGGGAGGGCCAGCCTACAGTTGCAAGGTGTCACCAGCACGCACAGACTCACCAAGGCTCCAGAGGCAGCACAGTCTGGCCCAGGTGAGGCCACTGCCCACACTGCTGGATTCCTGATGCAGTCATTGTGGGGTGCCCAGAGTGCACTGGAAGGTGGGAGCTGACACTGGGCTGTTACCTTCTTCACATTGTACCTATAGTGCCCTCCCCTCATCCCTTTTGTGCTCAACATAGCAGGAAGGAGCACCTTGAGAAGGGAGGGAGGCCAGGAGCCTGAGCTCAGGAACCAGCCCAGGCCAGCCTGGCTAAGCTGGGAGTCTCTGGACAAGTCACCCGTCCTTTCTGGGCCCAGTTCCCTCTTCTAGAACAGGAGTAACTCAGACCTCCAATCACTTGCCCTTTCTGAAGATGCCTCCTGTGGAGGCTCAGAAATGCAAGGCCCACTGCAGAACATCAGGACAGCTTGGGGTACAGAAGTCTGCAGTAGCCTCTCCCTCGTGGAGTCACCATCCACAGGGTAGGGTGACACATGAAAAAAGGCTACTATACAAGGGAGAAGGGACCTCAGCAGAAACAGCTGGAGAAGGGGGACAGATCTGCACCAGGTCCCTTTGCAAGACTGGCCTTGGTTCCCTGGACACTTGTCACAGTGCAAGTCTCTTCTCTGCTGGACATGCTTTGAGCAAACTGTAGGGATGGTCTGGGTTCAAGCCCATATATGCCCCTTGCACCTTCCTCCCCTCACCAAGGACCCCACCCATGGCTCCTGTTTACCACGTCCAAGTACCCCAGCTCTCCACCAGTGTGGACAATGCTGTGGCCCAAGAGGGGCAGAAACAGGCCTGGCTGAAGGAGAGAAAAGATAACCACACAGAAAAGGAAAAGAGGGCACCTCAGACCACAACCCAATTGATAGCCTTGGTCGTCACACACTCCCTGAGGGGCACTAGAAGGGGGACAAGAACAGACTGTCTTCAGACTTAAGCCCAGCACCAACACCACAGTCAGTGGGACCTCCAGCACTTTCCAGTGTACCCAAGAAAGCTCCTGCTTAGATCAACCCACACCCCAGCAGCCCCTCTGACACAATCTGCCGGCATGGGGTGGAGCCCAGATCTACCAGTTCATGGCCGGTGCTGTCTGTGAGTTGGGCCATGCTAAGGGCTCCTGGATACTCCTGGATGCCAGAAGGTTGGGGGGCCACTACCAGTCGACATCTTGGGGACCTTCAACATTTCTGAGATGTTAAAAATAAAAAAGCTTGCAGACCACTAGGCTGAGCATTTCAAATTCGCACAGTCCATTCAGCAGACACACAAGGGGCTCAGTCGCTGGCTTCAGAAAGCTCAACCAGAGGCGTCCAGCTTCTGATAAGCAGCAGCAACGCAGGCCTTAACCTCCTTGGTGGTGTTCCCGAGCATGATTCGGGGTTAATTTTCATGTCCAGGAGCGGTAACCCCGAGTCACGCTCGGGGTAAACTTCAGAGCATACAGCGGACTTCACCTATTTTCTCCCCGCGATCCAGGACGTCAGTGTGGATGAAAGCTTGATGGCCTACAAGGGTTGCCTAAGCTGGATCCAGTACATAGCGTCCAAAAGAGCGCGGTTTGGCATCAAATCCTACATGCTCTGTGAGTCATCCACCGGGTACATCTGGAATTCGGTCATTTACACCGGTAAAGGCACGCAGTTCAACCCCAGGTACAGCGACTATGGGATGGCCACATCATCTGTCCTTACACTGCTGGAGCCATTGCTGAACCAGGGATATTGAGTGACCACGGACAACTTTTACACGCCTCCGGAACTGTATGAGGTTTTGATAAAAAACAAGACCAATGCTTATGGTACAGTCAAGCCTAATCAACATGGCATGTCAGCTACATTTGCCAAGAAACAACTCAAAACCGGAGAAATGGTTGTCTGGCAAAAGGATAAGATGATGGCAATGTGATGGCGAGACAAGAAGGATGTGTGTCTTATGAACACTGTGCATAATTTGTCCACTGGCATGGTCCACACAAGAGGTGGCAAAGATGTGCTGAAGCCGCAAGTTGTGATAGACTATAATAACACCATGGGAGGTGTGGGCAAAGCCGATCAGGCAATGACATTTTGTCCGGCTATGCGCAAACAACAACAAAAATATTATAAGAAGATATTCAGGCATCTTCTTGAACAATGCCTTTGGAATTCGTACATCCTTCACAGAGCAAAGAGTGACAAGCCTCTTGTTCATTCTGAGTTTATCTGGAAGGTGGCTGAGCAGATTTTTATCAACTACCAAACGCCATCAGTAGCCATGAACAGATCTGGACGTCGTGCTGTTGACGTTGTCAATCCAGAACGCCTGACTGGTCGCCATTTCATGCACTACATCCCACCAACCACAAAAAAGGCAGCACCTACCAGGATGTGTGTGGTGTGCTGCTCAAGGAGAGATGGCAATGGAAAGAAAGTTCGAAAAGAAACCAGATTCCATTGCCCTGACTGTGACATCGGACTGTGTGTAGTGCCATGTTTCAAAATTTATCACACTCAGGATGTTTACTGAATTTTCTTTGTTTGACAAATATCATTATGTTTTATTACATTATTGAATAAAATTATTTTATTTATTAGATTATAATTCATGATTTTGTGTTTCATACTTTATCACACCCGGGTTGTCTACTAGAGTCTTCTTTGCTCAGGTTTAAGTAAGTAATTACTAAGAATTGCAGGCCTACAATACATAACACCAAATTTCCATGCAAAAAAAGGTACCACTTTTGGTACAAAATTCCTGACATAATCACACCGCCAGGGAGGTTAAGTTCAAAAGCACCTCGCCTTCTTTCACAGCATTTAACTTCTCAGATGGCCCAGTAGACATATTCCACACATGAGAAGATACCATCAAAATCTTTATGTAACTTAAAAATACATACTCCCACCTGTTGTATATTTTAATTCTACATAGCTTAGCAAGATTGCCAAGTTTAAAGGGGGGAAAAAAAGCTTTCTAAAACTCAATTTTTTTTAACCCCACAGTACCATCCATTCCTTTGTCCTATGTGACTGACTAAAAGTAATGAAATGGTGTTCTTCATAGGACTAAGGTTAGGACATCATTCATGGGGGCCGCCCACAGGGAGCCACAGACACTTGTACACATGTGAACACATACATGCACACACATGCACACATGTAACACCCATGGCTAAAACTGTTTTAATGTGATCTCAGATCAAGAGTTTGCCCAAATCATCCTGGTTTCTGAGACTACAGAATGAGTGGATTGTGGCAAAAATGAAGCCCATACTGAAACCTATTCTAAGATGGCCAGGGGAGGCTTCTCAGGAAATGTATCCAGGGTTTCCTGCAGTGTGGCCCCGAACCACGCCTGGCCAGACTGAACACCCAGGAAGGAATCACCCAAGTGCCACCATTTCTTCCCCTTCCTGCTCCTCAGTGTCTGGGGCAGAGGAAGCAGGCTGAGTTCTGGGCTCCAGGTCTGGCCATACCTCCCGCGGAAGGGGATGGGAAAGGCCGTACCCTCAGGGACACAGGTGTGCCCTCAGTTCCCACAGAGCTCAGAACCTGTGGCAGGTGGGCCTTGCCCCTCTCCTTCATGCAATGAAAGCTGAGAACCAGGCAGGGCTCCAGTCAGCAGGCTCCCAGGGTGGGCACAGCTGTGCTTGGTCAGCCCCCACAGGCTAGCACACCCCACCCATTCCCCAGGTGGGCTGAAGGAGAGAGAAAAATTGGAGAAAGTCTTCATGGAAGCCACAAATCCTGTGTGTGGCAGTTGATCTGGTATAGTCTGGCTGGGTTAATACCTCAGCCTCAGCCAGCAAGTTACTGCTTTATATGTCTAAGAGGAACATTAGCTAATAAAGTGTCATTAAGAAGCCTAAGGGATGCAGTGATAGCTCAGTGGTTGAGCACTTGCCTTGCAATCACAAGGTCCAGGGTTCGATTCTTGGCCCTGACCCGTGCAAACGCATATGCTGAACTGCAGCACAACTGGTAAGTGCCGGGATGGCCTGGCAGTGAAGATTCTCACTTCCCATGTGGGAGGCCCTTGGTTCGGTTCCCACCTTGTGTGGCACCACATTTACCTGTGTGGAATGAAACCATGTCACCACTAATGATGTACAACTATGGAGACTGCTCTGGGCCCTCACCTCTTCTCTCTCTTCCTTCTCTCAAACAATAAAAAACTAAAATAAATCTTTAAAAAAATTTTTTAAAGACTTTATGGCTATAAATCCTTAGTTCTTAGTGAAAAATAAAGTCATCTTTGTTATCAAGAAGAAAGCAGGGCTTCCCCACAGCTGTCTCCCGGCTCCATCACCATGCCTGTCACTTGGCTATAGGATGCACCAGGTCAGCAGCACTCACTGGCCACAAAGGAAACCTGCTACAATCATAGCCATGCCCCGTTGAAGGGGATCAGGAAACAGCTGGGTGGGCATCAGACCTGGAGTGGGTCCTATCCTGTGCCAACATCATGGCTCTCGAGACAGCAGTGTCCAAGCCACTACAGCAGACACTGCAGGGCAAAGCTGGGGAGAGGTGGCAGATTTATAGATCTAAATACAGTTGCCAGGATGGGCCTTAGTAAGAAGGTGACACTTCAGCAAAGACCCAAAGAAGCCACGAGAGCATAAGCCATGTGGGTGCCTGAGGTGCCAGGCAGAAGGGCAAGCCAGGGCAGACAGGCTGAGGCCCCAGAAGGTAGAGCAGATGAGGTGGAGGTATGAGGTGGGGCCTCATGACACTGTATTAGACAAAGGAGAACCTTGGAAGGGCTTTGAGCAGAGTGAGCTGAGCTGATTTTGCTAGAAGCAAAACTGGGGGCTAGGGCAGCTGCAGGTGGGAGGGGCACTGCAGACACTGCAGTATTAGAGGCAAAAGGGGCACAAGAAAAGGAGAAGTGTGTGTATTCTGAACATGGAGCCCACAGCATTTCCTGACAGAGGCAACATGGGCAGTGAAGAGCTGTCAGGGACAAGTCCAAGATGTCACTGAACACATAACACCAGAGACAGAGTGTGGCCATTGAGGAGGTGAGGGGACATGTTAAGTTTGAGCTCCTCACTGCTATCAGGAAGGCACTGAATACCAGAGCCCGGAGGCCAAGGAACAAGTCAGAACTGGAAAAGTGCTGTGAGGAACAAGCAGCCCATCGAAGGCAAGTACAGCACCAAAGTGGACGACAAGACGAAAGAAGTGGAGAGAGAAGGGGTCCCTGGACAGGGCCCTAACAATTCTGGGAGTGAGACAGGAAGGCCCTGAAGTGAGGGGTCCTGGGAACCGAAGGCAGAATGTTTCAAGGATGAAGGAATAAGGAAGCAAGGCTGACAGGCCCCCTAAGACGCAGCCTGGGAGGGGATGGATGTGCGCACAGGAGGCTGGCCTCGGAGGCTAAGCAAGTGGTGCAGATGCTGGCTGAGGGGTTTAAGTGGGCTCCCAGCATTGCTTGTTTTCTCAATAAATTGGAAGCAAGGCCAGCAGCAGTGAGGGGGCAGGCTGAGGTGGAGACAAGAGGTGTGAGAAGTGCCAGGAGAAAGTATGAAAAAACAGATCCCTAAGACAAGGATCAGAAAACTACAGCCCAAAGGTCAAATCCTGCCCACCATTTATTTCTGTAAATAAAATTTTACTGGAACTCAGCCCTGTCCATTATGGTGGCTTTCAAGATACAACAGCTGAACTGAGTAGTGCTGTGACAGGGTCTGTGTGGCCCACAAAACCTAAAAGATGAACTATCAGCCCTTCATAGACAAAGGTGGCCGGGCGACCCCTGGTCTAGGGCAGTATGGAAATATGCTCTGAATGCCACCTGTCCCACCAGCGCTCTGTGGTCATGAATTTAGAGAGACCCATCAGTGTGGCTGCATCTTCTTCTCCAGCCATATGCCACTGTTGACAAAAGGCTGTAACCAGGGCTGTGGTTCCACCAGGTGAAACCAAGAAGAGAGGCACTGGCGCTTTCCTATCAGTGATACACCAGCTGCTCTTGCACAGAGTCTTCCTCAGGGCCCAGCAGAGTCCACCTTCGCTCTCATCTAAGAGGTGGGCAGGACCAAGGTTCAGCTCTGCTGAGGCTGGCCCAGGGCAGTTCTGTGGGGACTCACACAGCTTCACCCAGTTCTGAAGCCCAAGTTCTGAGCTCCAGGTCCCAACACTCTATAGCCCAGCGGTACCATAGAATCACCTCCTGGGAAAGATGACAAACTGCAGGAATGTGTGGTCCCACCCACACATTATTTCAATGGCCTTGAGTGGGGAAAGAAGGGTAGAGAGCAGGCATCCATGGTTTTCAAAAGCCCCCAGGTGACTCAGGTGTACAGCTGGGTGGAGCAGGTTGCAACACCACTCTTATTCTCTCTCCAACCCCCAATAATTATAGTTCCTTTTCCCTGGCTGTCCGTGTTTGTCCTGCCACAGTTGTCTCTGTCTCTGCCACCTCAGCAACAACCTCAAGTGGCTTCCATCAAGCCTCCTAGGCTAGGAGTTCCCAGGGATGGGGTGGTGACCTGAGGTCTCCCCAGCTTAAGCTCTGTGTCCAGCTATGAGCTCTGTGCTGGTCTCAGCTGAGCTTATGGTCCCCTGTGAGCCTATGAGGAAATACAGACTTCGATCCTTCACCATCCAAAGAGCATACTGTTTGTCCTTTACAAGCTGAAGTTTCACTGAGATCAGGGTCAAGACCATCAAGAAAGAAATGCCACAGGTTTTAGGGCCAGAAATGTGACCCACCAGCCTCCCACTGCACTGCTCTGGGTTTTACTCCCTTCCCTTCCTCTATCACTTCTCCCTGATGGCACCTTTAAACTTCCTGTTTTCTTTACTTAGATATCAAAATTGGGGTATCTAAGGTTCTCACTTCCTTACTATAAAAACCTCAAAATTTTACTATTATTCCACTTAAGAGTTATCATGTTCAATTAGTTCATGGTCTGACTGTACTGGAAAGTAAATACAAGTAAAGCACTATCATTGATAATTTTAAAACTCAGCTCTGGAATTTCACAAAGGTGAGGTTGATCTTATGGGCAGTTCAACAAATGGGTTGCCTTCCCAATGCCCATTTATGTTATTTGGAACCTAGGGAATATTTTGCAGATAAAATTACCATTAAATAGCACTTAAGTTTCCAAGCTAATAAGTAAATGGTTATTTAACTCATTTGTTATTCTACCGATTTAAAATAAGAAAAATGTAATTGTAAGAAAATCAAGTGTGTGTTTACATATGTATCTACTTATAAAAAAATCAACTCTGTGTGCCTTGGGGGCCATATGCAAGAATTCTGTTAAAATTTATACGGGGAACCCAGGATGGCTCAGTGGGTTAAGCGCTCACTTTGCAGTGCCAGGGACCGGGGATCAAATTCTGGCCCCGGCCTGTGCGGAACCATATGCTGAACTGGGAGCTCCCCCAGTTCAGTTCTCTCTCTGTCTCTGTATCTCTCTCTCTCTCTCTGTCAAAAAAAAAAGAATTTATATGAAACACATGGAGACTGAGGAGGGGCTTTCCACTCACTTCCAAGGGTGGAGGATACCTGAAGCTTCTGGGTGGGTCTTCAGCAGGTCTGCTGCCCCCCACATGGGGGGGTGTCACTAACATTGCTGTCAGGTTCTCAGTCTTAACTGATAACACAGGGAGAAGGAAGGAGAAAGGAGGTAAATAGACAAAGACCACATTAACAGTGGTGACAGTAAATAAACCAGGGAGGGGAGGGGGGTGCAGGGGCCAGGCACAAGGAATCCAAGGGAAAAGGAAGCAGCTCACCCTCCCCCACCCCATCTCAACACACTTGGAGTACAAAAGCCTGGGCAGTCATCCAAGGACTGCCAGAATATACACAAGTGTGAGACAAGTATTCCAAAAAGAGAGCTGGGCCACCTAACCTGAGTAGAGCCGGGGTCCTGATGTGTGGCCCGAGACCTGGGCCCAGCCAGGGCCAACAAGAAACACAGGCTGTCAGGCCAGCGAAAGACAGGGGAGGAGCTGTTACCATTCAGGGCTATGCCCCTGCTTTTCCTTGTTTCAGTCTGCTCCATGCACTCCTCACTCTCAGTTTTCCTTTTTGAAGGTTGAGTCCCAGTGTTAAAACACATGATGTGCAGTAATTCCACTTCCTTCTGCCAGGTACTCCCTCGTGCAGACCCCGCAGCCTCAGCTTCCTCTGGGCCCTGGGATCCTGGTGGCTCTTCTGCCCTTCCCGTCCCCACTCAGTTTCAGAGTTAGAGCCGTGTTGCCCTGAGGGCCCTGCCACCCTGACTCTGGCCTACATAAGGCTTGGGGACCACTCCTTCCACTGGGCCTAGCAGCCCTCAGCCACAAAGGGCTCAGGGCAGAACCTCAAAACCTCAACAGCATTTTAGAGAAAAGATGAACAAAAGAAGAAAACTACTTACTTCTTGAAAGTGTCCATCTGCAGGATCACTGAGCTGTCTTCTTTGCACCCATTCTTTTCCAACTTTCTGCAAGGGCTGGGTTCACTCAGTGGAGATGTGCTCTGAGCTAGCTGACAGCCACCGCTGAGACAGGAAGGGGACAGGGGTGTGTACAGGATGAGCCATGGCCAGAAAGAGGAGCCCCTTTAGTGCTCCTTGGCCACTGGCACTGCCCATGCAGCCCTCAGGGGCTAATGTCTTAAGTCCACCAGCCCCACTCCCCACAGAGGCCTCACGGCTCAGATCTGTCCTGCTACGTCCTGCACGGGGCCTATCAGCAGTCTACAAACACCTGGTTACTCTTGAGGGTGGGTTATCATCAAGCTCTGTCTCCAGTACATTCCCTGGGCCAACACAGCAACACTTCCTGTGCTTGAAATCTACAGGAGTGAACGCACAGGCAGCTGCTCGGGCTCCCAAACCTGCTGGTGGGAACCCTGGAATGCTCTCTGCCTCCACAAGGTTGCTGTGAAAAGCAACTGCACACCCACTGCACTATGACAAACTGCCAGGCCCATCTTACAGATGTAGAAGCTGACACTGATCACCCAATGTGACTCTGCACCCCATTTACCATGCTCACTTCTGGACGAACAGCACAATGTTGGGAACAGCTGGGCCACTGGGAGGGCATGGCCACAATTAGCCTCAGATGCCAGCATGTCTTGAAGTCTATTTGATTCTGTGAGCACTGTGCACCACTGGTCTTGACTGTCAAGAGCTGTCCCTCCAGAACCATCCTTAGCACCTGCAGCTTAGCCCCACGGTGAGCTGGGCAGAAGAAAGTCCCTGGGAGCCACTGTTCTGAAGCTGGGGTCAAAGGCTGCCTGGACAAGCCTCACTTGGGATTCCACAGGTTAGTTTAAAAGGTCTGTGTGTAACAAGAAGGTCATATTTTAAAGCATAGCTTATAAATAATAACATCAAACCAGTAACTGCCCTCCACTCCCCCCAAAACAGTCCCAGGCCAGATGAGCACTGAAATAAATGGGGAGGAACTTTCAACTGCCATGTAACCCCAGGCTCTCCGTTCAGCCAGGGTGATGCTCAACCCAGACCCCCATAGCAAAAGGGGAGCGGCCTCCTTCCCAGAGTTTTGCACGCCAGTGCCAAGGGAAGGAAGCAGAGCCCAGTAGGCGGCAGGAGCGTGCTGGTCAAAGAACAGGATAGCCTGGTGGGGGGAATGCTGTGCAGAGGGCAAAAGAAAGACAACCCTGTGCTCCAGTGTACAAGGACCAAGGAACAGTGAGGGAAGACGGCAACACGGAGCATGGTGCTGTGGGTGTATGGAAGAATGTTTAATGTGTACATGTGCACAACTGCACTGGTGTCTCCAGGGAGGGAGTCTTGGCGGCTGGGGATTGGGTAGGAGGCAGGCCTGACCATACACCCTGCCATACCTTATAATTTGTAGACCATGAAGATGTATGCCAATGTAAAATGTTATCAAAGTTGTCCAATCATGTTAAATAACTACCACCAAGTGACATTTGTGCACAGCTACTAATAAGAGGGTGGAGGATTTAAAGGGGCTTGTCTCTGGAGCAGGGTCACCCCAGCAGGTAAGGGAATCACGGGGGGGGGGGGAGCCTGCACCTGCTCCTTCTGGCAATACCTGCATCTCCTCGCCACCACCAGCACCCCTTACTGTCTGCCCTTCACCTCCTTCTCCAATCTTGCTCCATCTGCCATGTTCTTCTTCCTGCCTACATCACTACATTGTATGACACGGTGAAGTTCAGGCTCCAAGTCCCGGAGTCCCAGATGGAGTGTGTTTCAGGGGAATCACAAGCCAAGCCCTGCCCCCATAATCTCTCCTTCCCACTCCCAGCCACTGGCTGAAGGCCCGACTGCTCTGTCCACACCTTGCCCAGTGCAGAGACCACAAGGTCACAAGAGGAGTGTGACTGCGGACAAGGTGGGACAAGCAAAGCCACCCACTCAGCTGTTTCACTGCAGGGAGGACCCTGAGACATTAATACTCATTTCTAGGAACCTGTACTTCTGAAGCTTCTTCATACCCCAATGCTTCCTCCTCCCCACAGTCAGCCCTGTTTTCACAGGTGGTTTAGAATATGCTTCCCTGGTGCTGGTTTCATTTCTGTCATTTCAAAGATGTGGCTTTGCCACCACCACTGTGGGTTCTGGGGACGCCCTGCCTGTTGATGGCATTTCGGCCACTGTGCATTAGGACCTCAGTAGGTCCACTGGTCCAACCCAGAGACAAGGAAGGCAATCTTGGTTAGAGTACAGGTCTGGCTGTGAGAGCTGTGACAGTCTAAGAAAGGGTGTCCTCAAACCATTAAGAAGACTATGAGTTACTTCTGTCATTAAAAATAAGAATGATGATATAGGCAAAACAGAAAAAAAAAAAGAAAGAAAAAGAAAAAACAAGGCTCTATAAATTCTGAAGCAGCTCCAGTGTGGGATTAACACAGTCCCAAACCTTGAGAAGCTCCCTCGGTGAGCTGCCCTGCCTCTCCTGATGTGTCAGCCCCAGCCCTCCCCACACTTCTTTCTTGAACCCCCCACCCCCCACCACCAGCTTGAGCCATCACTCCCTCTGGACAAAGCCCACAATCCCCCACCTTTCCTGGGCCTCCAGCCTTGCAGCTTCTCCTCATCTTTAGTACCTATAATAGCACACTTAGGACCCTGTGCACATGCAAACACAACTACTCTCTAGGCTGACGAAATTTAGGAAGAAAATCCAAGATGACCAAGCCTTAAGGTGTGACGCCTTCTTCCCAGAGGAGCAGAAGCAGCCCGAATTCTAGCAGCTGATGAGAGAGGTTGGGTACCAAGGACACAAATGTCACTGCACACTGAGGGTCAGGGGGGCTACTGACAGGTTTGGTTTCACCTGGAAACTGTGCTGGGTTAACAGCTGTGCCATGGGCTCTGGCCTCACCCCGTCTCCTAAGTTAGACTGAACCCCAAGAGAGGTTCCCTTTGGGAACTGGCTGTATCTCAAGGTTTTTCTTATGCTTTGACAATGATGTAGTAGCTCTGTTCATTCATTCACTCAACAAACAATGATTACACATCTGTTTTGTACCAGGCACTGTGGAATGCTCTGGAGATATAAGGAAAACTGAGTTATTATCCTACTCTGAAGGACACTTAAGACTTATGAATGACACCCCAGATCTGCTATGTTCACTGGGCGTGTCCCCAGAGAACAATCTTCACATTAGAGAATGCCATTGTGGGCCGCAATGTCCCCCATAAAACACAATAAAGCAGAATTTAACATAGGTGATTCCTCCAGACCCTTAAGGACTTACTGTCAGGAGCTACACACCAAGAAGGAGGGTAAGGGGATTCTCAAGCATGGGGTGCAGACCAGGTAGCTACTCAGCACCCCACACACCAGTCCCTCAGAGTGCCCAGAGTTGGGTTACTTTACTTTCACGCTGTGTTTCCTTTTTGCTGCTCAGCACTCACCGCTTTTCCTCCTCATAACTGTCCCCTGTACTGTACTAAGGGAACTGTGCCACCTATTGTCCCTTAGGCCACTCAACTTGGGTTGGGGGACACATGGTCAGGAGACCCAGGCAGGCAATGAGAGTGCCAGGTTCCCCAGGACCAGGAGCGATCCCCTGACCCAGGTCCATCAGTCGGTGCAACTCCCTCCCCTAGGACAATCCAGGCCTGCCCCACCCATGGTATCTCACAGGGGACACCATTCCCTGAGGACAGAGCTCTGCCTGAGCACCAGCTCTGATGTAGGACCATATTCTGTGTTCCATGAATGCCCCTGCCATATTTGAGGAATCTCTGGGCCAGTGGTGGCCGCCACCTTGAACTCAGATGTTTCCCAGGTGCCTCAGATGCCCGCGGCAAGGGCTACCAGGCACATGGCCACACAGAGTGCTGACAGCAGGCCACCTTCCAGTCACAATACTTTCAAGAATGCCCGCCTTCTTTGCACTTTTCTCCCTGCCATGCCTCCCCTCTTTAAGAGTGGGAAATGAATCATGGACAATGGAACCACTTCCCTCCTGGCCAGGGCCTCGCTTTCTGCTTTCATAATGAATACGTAGAGTGTCCCAACGGTCTTTGTTTCCTCTGAAAGACACATGCAGCATCTGGTTCAATGGGGACAGATACTCCCCCACGGCATCTTGGGATGGGAAGGGTAGTCCCACATAACACTTGAACCAGCATGCCCATGGGGAAAAGGAAGGGGGAGTGATTTATATGAAGTTCAGTGACCACCTCCCTTAAGTAAAATATTTCACTCTCTCAGATAAAATATATATACATATACATATATATGTATTTCTTTTTTACTGAGAAAGAACTGAACAGCAGAGCCATCTAGAAGATAATCACCAGCTCAGGCAGTAATGGTTCATGTTGGGACAGGAAGAAAGATGCTGTGTTCATTCACTGCTTGCAGTAGCCTCTTCTGGAGTGGAGAAGGCTTGAAGGGGTCAGTTAATAACCTTTGCCTTTTTAAGATGTGAAGGTAAAAATTTTAAAGGCTAGGGAAAATTATTATCACAGGTTAGCAAATGTTCATCATTAATTTTGGAAACACAATCAGAAATTTCCTTATTTCAGGAGCATTGATCAGGAAGTTTTTCTCTGTAAAGACTGGTACATGCATGTCTAGACCCATAATTCCCAGGGAGTCCTGTGGGTCAGGAAGCACAGCATGGTTCCTCCAGGGAAGCTCAACTTCCTGGGGCTACTGCCTTGTCAGGGCTCTGTGTGTGTGTGTGTGTGTGTTCGCACGCACACACAAATGGTAGGTGTAAGTGCACATGCAGATGGCATATATGAGCACACAGGTATTGTGTGAGCACACAAGAGGTGTGAGTGGTATTATGAGCAAGGGCACTACATTGGGTGAGGGAAGGTGACAGGAGCAGTGGCCTGGCCAGCTCTACCCAGATATGCAGCAGACAAATGCTTATGCCCAGTGATTGGCAGATACCAGGAGGGCTCCCAACTTCTAACCGTACCTGTTCCTGGGTCGATCATCTGACCATCTCAGAGACTTTTGGGGGGGGGGGGGGGGGG
>PVKE010017648.1:0-30494 GCA_004027555.1 Craseonycteris thonglongyai
CTATGAATTATATAGGTATATTTTCATATTTAAGTCAGCTTATATGAATAACAGAGCCTCTTTATTTAAAATATTTTCAAGCTCCATTATTATTCAGTTTGACAATATGAAGAAAAACAATATTCATATATAAAACATTTTCTTTTCTTAAATATTTTTGCTTGATTCTTCCTGTAAATATAGCAATAAAAAACTAAATGTCTCAGCCATAACTTAGGCATATGTCTCAGCCTAAAATGCTGTAGACATATACAGTAAAAAATATATTTTAATACTTTTAATAACTTAAAAATACTGAGTTTTTAAATAACTATAGTCCACTGGACATTCACAAGTAAATAAAGGAGGAAGTAGAGGGCCAAACTGGTAACAAATCCAGCTTCTTTGTTCATTGTAGATCTAAGATATTTGATGGACCAAGCAGCAATATAGGTCATGAGTTTTGTTTTAATTATCACTCACTATTAATTGCGATTCAGTAAAACTAGATTTATTTTGGACTTAGTATTAATATATATATAAATATAATTTATCCATACAATAACTGTGACTATAGAATAAAAGTATTTATTTTTACTGTTTTTGTAATATTATTTTAAACTCTCATTATGCATACACAAATGTATAATTTCATTAGACATAAACTACATGGATGTAGATTTTACTTACACATATTAATGTGATCATATCAACAAGTTATTTATATTGTTCAATGCTATCATTCTTTTTTTACAGCTAAGACTACTGACGTTCAGAGATACTAACTGGGTTACTCAATATTTATAGTGAATCTAAGTAATAAGGCAGATTGTGGTGCATGTTACAGTGCTCTTTCCATGGAAACCTACTTCCAACATTCAAGTTTTTAGTGTCATCTGCTGTTCATGTTCGACTTAGTTACACAAGGAGACTTGCTATTGTGCTGGAGCTTTGAAGTTCACCCACCAATATTTTCCTAGTCCATCATTTTCAATGAGAGGTGAGTGAAGGCCTGAGAAATGAAGTAACTGAAGAAAATGACAGAGAGATAATGACAGGACTGGTACTCAAGCCCTGGGGACTTTTTGATGCTATCTAGAGATGAAGATAATTTATCCAGAAAATCACAAGTTAGGTACAGGGGGTAATCACAAAGATATTCAGGGGTGTATATAAACACCTTTCAGTTGGCATCTTAGGACTGGAATTAATCCAGCTGTGTTTCAACTTTTCATTAGGAAATAAGGTTTCTAAAATATCCATATTAAAGCTCTCAAACCAAAAACAGTAGCATATTGGTAACCTGGTGTACTAATATATTTAAATCAAAGAAAATGTGATACAATAGGAATAAATTCAGCAGAAGAGTTGTCCTTACCTTCATAAGTCCCACTTTCTAGGAGAGCACCACTTTTCTCCAATTCCATAAAATCTTCAACGGTGATGAAAATATAGTCCACTCCAGGGACCTCACCCTCCTTATGTGGCCTTGTGGTGCCTAAATAAGAAAAATTAAAAACAAACAAACAAAAAGACTTTAAGTGATTTGTTGTTGAACTTTAGAAATACCACCATACTTCTGAATATTCAATTATACTTGATTGTACATCCTGCTAGTTGGTAGTTTAAATTTGTCCTTCTGTTTGTCCATAGAAAAGAGCAGGGATGAAGATTAAAGTAAATATACAAAGCATTGTTCTTCACCAAGCTTATAAAGAGTTCATCGCCCTGGAATGTGACTGCATAGATTTTTCAGTGAAAAATGCAGACCATTGTGCCCTTTTTGAAGAGGTGGTTTGAATACTGGGTCAGGAGTTTGCTAGCTCAGGAATTTACATATTTCATTTCCATGAATGAACCTTTATTGTTCTATAGACTGCTTTGCTATGACATAAAATACAATGGAAAATAGAAATCTTAGTAAAATGTCAATTTATTTGTATTTTTTCATAATCTCCTCCTTTAGAAGTGGGACTGTTGGTTTTTATTTGCTAATTTTGTACCAAATAATTACCAATATTTAATTTAAAGGATTATAAAATCAATGCTAATATTTAAAGTTAAATAATTGCAATTGAGTAATAATTATAATTGAATTAGTATTATAATGCTCATAATATCCTTCTTCCTTTCATTCCTTTCTTCTTCTCTTCTTTCTCTTATTATTTCCTTTAATTCTCACTGAATTGTGGGGTGACACACCCCAGAGGTTCCTGCATGGATCCACCACTTCCGCTTCCTGTATCACCTCTAGAGTGAATGGACCTTCCGTGGCCAGGGTCACCAGAACATCAGCCCGTAGTTTATGACAGCTTTACTGGAGAACTCAGGCTCCGGATCTGCTGTCCAGTTCATGAGATGGGAACCAAAGTAGAAACATATTAAAGGCAGTGGGTTTGTTTCCTGGTACACTTTCTTTCCTAAACATCCCAAAGCTGCTGCTTTTCTTTTCTATGCCGCCTATATAAAGCAGTTTGCATTGTCAAATTGGAATTTACATACATGGGATGAGTATGCAGAAATATACAGAGGGCAAATATACAAGCAAAGTAGTAGTACATTGGCAGTTTTCTTCATATTTAAAATGTCTTCCATATTCTCTACTAAACAAAATATATTTCAAACACTTAAATTTTACTTTTCACTCTCTGAAATCTTTATTAACTAAGGCCATAAAAGTAGCCAGTCAATTCTCCTTTTGGTCTGTTAAGTTAAAATCTGAACTGCAATGAGAGGCATAAACTAATGTCAAAATATACAAAGTGCTAGGGAGCTTGATTTCCGGTAAAAGTAAATAATTTCAATTGAAAACTTTTTTTTTTTTTTTTTTTTTTTTTTTTTTTTTTTTTTTTTTTTTTTTTTTTTTTAAGATTTGAAAGCATTATTTTCTAAAATTAAATTTTGCAACCCTTCTTTGGGGTTGCAAAACAATTTTTTTTTCATTATCATGTTTAATGACTTTCCCCTAAATTTCTTATTTTATTTTGTTTAACTGAGTCGCATTTTGTAATATTTCCCACTGCTTTTATGCTGTAAAATATAAACCTCCCACACTGAGTATGCATAATGTTGTCAAATTAATGTTTCTATGAGAACCTTAACTTTTAATATCTTGACTTTTATGTGCTTAACCCTTGTGAATTAAAGCACATTATCATGGTTTTTGGCAATCAATTTGCTTTTCTGTTTATTTAGAACAAACATCATTAAGAAAAATCACATAAAATTTCAATTTTCCAACTTAATTTATCTGCATCCTTCAGAAGCTTTGATTAATTAACTGCTTGCAGTGTGATAATGCATTCCCAGCACAATGTTAGCCCACAGTTGCATGCTTGGGGGCAAAATCTGGGGCTGCTGACTTGATGGGAATTACTCACCTCTGCCAAATTCTAGTGAACACATTTATGGTTGTGCTCTTTTGGGGAGGACCGTCAGAACTTCGGTTCAAAGGGTGGTTTTCCATTTCAACCTTTTAGTTCAGGCCAATGTGAATGAATTTTGCATAGGAGATGCAGGCTCCTAGGGGCTGCATCTGTGTCACCTGTCACTGTTGATCTTGATGCTGACTGCTTTTTGGGACTGGGAACTCGCTCACCTACTTCCTCATTGTTTGAAGACAGTCTATACTACAGTCTCAAGTGCTGCAATTACTGTCTGACATCAATCTTCCATATTCTCTCCACATTCTGTTCTTTCTAATTATAACCTCCAGTCTCTAAATCTCTCAACATTTCTCCCAATTTGGCCTCATTTACCTAACTACTAAGAGATTGGAAACAAGTTAGAATCTTTTCTTTTCTTTCGTTCACGTTCACCATTTCTTGACTCTTAATAAGCCCCCAAGTTCACTATTGGATATGTCATTCATAGACTGCAGTTGCTACAGGAAACCATGAACTTTCACTGCCAAAGTATACCACATATTCATATTATCTAACATCAGTTTGATTCTACTGATGCTTGGCAAACCTTTAATATGTGTTTTCTTCCATCCCTGTCACACTCACACCATGTTCTTATACTCAGATGCTTTGAATTTCTTTTTTTTTGGTAAAGTAAGAGTAATATGAAATCAAATTCCCTAACATTTCCTCATTTCTGCCTCTCTTATTTGTATTATCTTCACCCTCTGTTGGAGTTATCCATTCATCTTGCTAAGACAAATACCTTCTCCTCTGCCTTCTTTCAAAGTTTATTTTTTTAAATCAAAGTTACATATACAGGTATTTTAAAGATTCTAAAATTCTGCAAGGTTTATTAAGAGAACAAAAACAAAATGCAGACTACCACCCCCACACCTTTCCCTTATTCAGAAGCAAACCCTTGATATCAACTCTTTTAGTTGAGTCACTAGCTTTACCTCCATATTTTTAAATAATTTATTTACAGTGTCTCTTGTTTTCTACTTGTGATTATTTCTTGATTTCTTGGAAAAGAAAATGAGGATTTAGCTTTTTTTTGTCCACATTCTGCATACCACTTTCTCTTAGTTTCCTTCTCCCATTCTCCCAATTGAAAAAAAAAACACATATGTTTAGATTAGTATTTAATATTTACAATAATACTATATAAATGTATTTCTACTTGAACCTTGTAGTGCACTAATGAATTTTACTTCCTTGTATAACTTTTTATTGACTCTAAAGTTAATGTATTCAATACATTAGTTGATAGTTCAAATAATTAACTCTCATCATTGGATAAATATCCTATTAAAATATACAAGTACATCAAGTTTATCCTATTGAAGAAATCTCTCCAGGAGCTCTCTGACCTGCTCCAGTCTGAACTATGCCATCCTGGAATCATCTTTTGCCATCATCCTGGGGATTCACTTTGCCTGTCCCTGATGCTGTATCTCTTCTCCAGATCCTAGGTCTTTGTCTGATCCCTCATTTTGGCAGAACACATCTGTCAGAAGGTTTTTGCCAAAGGTTGCGTGGGAGTTATATTTTCGAGACTTTGCATTTCTGAAAATTTCTTTATTCTGGCCTTATAGGTGGGAAATTAGACTCAGAATTTTAGGAAAATATCATAACACAAACATACGTTTCCAATCCTGCTCCTCTGTTAATATCACCATCATTCTTCCAGTCATACATGTTTTGAAACTCCTTTTGAGTCACATTTGTGGTCTCCCTCATTCTTTCATTTCATTTCCAAATATTTGACAAACTCTATACCGTGTAACTCCACCATGTAATACTTTCTTTCTTCTATTTCTGTTCAACACACTGCCCTCCTGCACTAAGCAATGGCTGTCATTGGTGCGCCTGAATTCCCCTCTTAGTTTATCACTGCACACCCAGATTAGCCCTGGAAAAGCTTGAGGCTGATTGAACAGCCCTCCAAAGGCTTATCTACCCAGTCTTTAGTTACAAAAAAAACTTATCTGAAAAAGGTAAGAATAGAAAAATACTGAGAGTTAAAAAGAGTAAGTAAAGGCTCATGTTCTATTATTGACAATAAAAGGCAATTCTCATGGTATGCCAGATTGTAGAATTTCTTTAGATAAATCTGTCTTGATGAAACATGTGAGAGAACATAACTTAAGAATTTTCTGCTTAAGAAATATCTTCCTTTTTGGCCTGCCATGTGTCACTCCCCTTTCTTTTTAGCCTAAATTTTCCACCACATAATTATTCTTTGGTTTAGACCAAGCTTGTCAAACCTGTGGCCCAACATAAATTCGTAAAATTTCGTAAAACATTGTAAGATTTTTTGTGATTTCTTTTTTTTTTTAGCTCATCAGCTACCATTAGTGTTAGTGTATTTTATGTGTGTCCCTTTAAAGTTTTGCTCTGTATTGTCTAAGTTAATCATTAATAATCTAAGCAATTAACCCATTAAGTAGTGCATAGGAGCTAATTATTTTATTTATGGTCATTTAATAGAATTTAACTCTTTGCCATATACTTTATGACTTACTTAATTTTTTTAATTTATTCTCTGTATTTTCTTCTTATAATATAAACTCCCTGAAAGAAGAGATCCTAGTCTGTATTATTCAAAGGTATATCTCAAGTCTCTTAAATACTGCTTGGCACGTGGTAAGTTCTCAATATCTATGGCAAGAACTCATGGGGAAAAAAAGTTATTCATGGTGTCATCATTGTTCTTCCACACAACAATTCTTTTGGAGTGCTTAATGTGCTCCAAACATTGTCTTTAGTACCTTATATGGATTATCTCATTTGTTCTTCAAATCAACCCTTTAAAGATACTACTAGTATCATCTCTATTTTACAGATAGGAAAACTATGGTCTATAGAGATGAAGAGTCTTGCTCAAAGTAATACTGATAGCAAATAGCAGAGCTCCAACAAACCCAAGCTGTTTGGTTTCATGGTTTATTATCGATTATAATATAATATATGTTTTAAATGTAGTTTATGTTTTGGCTATACCAGTGGTGTCCAACATTTTGGCTTCCCTGGGCCACATTAGAAGAAGAATTGTCTTGGGAGAGAGATTGCAAAGGACTTGAAGGGAAACAGAGATCTGTAACACTTGTGGGCTGCAGTCTTCCCAGGGGTGAACGACAGCTCGGCTAGAGACCTGTGGGAGGTAACAGGAGTTCCATACATTGCTTGTTTATATTTTAATCTTTTATTTATTTATTTATTTTTGAGAGAGAGAGAGAGAGAGAGAGAGAGAGAGAGAGAGAGAGAGAGAGAGAGAGAGAGAACTGAACTGGGGGAGCTCCCAGTTCAGCATATGGTTCCGCACGGGCCGGGGCCAGGATTCGATCCTCGGTCCCTGGCGCTGCAAAGTGAGCGCTTAACCCACTGAGTCATCCCGGCTTCCCCTGCTTGTTTATATTTTAAAGAATAAATAAATTTCTAAAGACACATCACTTATTTCACATACTGCTTGTTCTAGCTTAGGTAATTGGTATATATATTGATGCATAATACAAGCATTTTAAAACTTTCAAAGTTCTTTTTATAGGATTGATAAGCATGACAGAGCATGGTGGGTTCTGATGACTGGTGTACCTGCACACACACAGACACACACATGTATCTAAAACTCCTAATTTATAAAGGAAGCAGGGGGAAGCATGACATGGCAGAAAGATTCTTGTAATTGTAATTCAGAACATCTGTATTCTTTTGTATTTAAACATTTTAGGTATGTGGCCTGGGTTAAAATATCATTTAGTTGATAACCAGTTTTCTTCTCATACAATGAGATAATAATATATATGAAATGGTATAAAAAGTAAAAACATAAACACTATGGCTTTATATACTATTGCTTCACTCCTCTTTAATAACATTAATAGAACTACTAAAAATTATACAATTCTAATAAACATTGTTGATGGTATCTTATTTTTGGAATTCATTTTATTAATCAAAGTTTTAAATGAATTAGTTTCATTTAGGATAACATTTATTAAAAAGAGAAAAGAAATCTTATTTCCAAGGACAGATTACCCTTTTTATTTTCTAGGTATAAAGAAACGTAAGTTGAGCTATAAGTTCATTTCTTTTGATTACAGCCTAAAATGTGGGACATAATGGTGTACTTATGAGGGTTCCTTGTGTTTTGTTAGATACGGAAGGCCAGGAGAGCCTATGGACTTGGTTGCAAGAAGTTTTCACCATTTTCTGAATCATATGAGAAGTGTGAAAATGCTCATAAAACCTGGTCAGTGGGTCATTTCATTTTATTTACAGCACAAGACATTCAAAAACAAAAGTCTGAAAGCATGATTTTTAGATCTATGTTTCCAGGAAGAAAATATATTACCGTACTTTATATTAAGTCAATTGGCACTGGTAAGAGAAAGAGAAAGCAATTGGTGCTCTATGAATACTCGTTTGGAAAAGGTGTTCTAAAAATAATCTGAACTGTAATGAACTGTTGTATGATGGTAATATGTCACTAAAAGTAATTAATATCTAGATTGGAGAAATAGTTCAGTTGAATTTCCTAAAGCAGTTACTTACCTTTGTTTATATTGAAATAATTATAGTTATTTTCCTAATTCAAAATATCATGAATAAAGAGGTGACAATAACAATAATAACAAGTAATCACTTAGCATTAGAAATAAGGTGAAAGTTAGGGAGAATAAAAGAAGAAATACATGATTCACCATATAACCAAGGTTGAAGCTCACCCTCTTTTATTGCTCTTCTATATTTGGTTGGGACTTTCCTAAGTGGTGTTTAGAAAAATCCAATAAATTTTATTATTCAAATTATGGTATATATACTTCAATTTTTGTTCTGTTTTCTGGACTATTTCAAGGGAACATTAAATAGAACAGAAATGGAGTAAATGCTACTAAATTGAGTCTTTGTTTATCGCCTATTCCTTTACTTCTTAAAGAAAAGAAAAACATTGAATAATTGCTAAATTAACTAGTGAATAAATTATACCTCCTTCATGACTTAATAAAAACATACAGTACTTCTGTTCAAAAGACACGTGTGATGAGAATGAATTTGCTCCATAATGGTTAGCTTATTATTGATACATAGTGGAAGCACACGAAGGCCACTTGTCATTTTGTTACCATGGCAACTGAAGGTGCCAATGTAATTTTTTATTTTACTTTTTAAATGAAAGAAATTGCTCCTTTCGCCTTTGGAAGAAAAGACTATGATGTGTGTGGTGAATGTAAATTCTAAAGCACATTTCCCCTCAGCCTTCTGATATTTCTTAATTTTAGTAAAATGCTTAAAATAACAGTCATGGACTTACAGGGAAGTATTTCCACTTAGATGATGGTCATCAGTGCAGTCACCTTTCGTGATCTACGCTGATGTGCTGAAAGTTCTACAGTATTCACTGCACTGCAGGCACCCAATACTTATTTGCTAAGGTAAATTGATTATTAATAGTCAATGTGTTCTAAGCAGATGGGTCACTGTATTAGAATCTCAGAAACTGAATTCCTTTTTTATGCATGTTTCTGAACATATTCTCTCTTTATTCTTGGTGCTTCTCAATTGCACGCTGGAGAAAATAAGTCTTGACAGCTACAGTGACTTCTTCTGGATTCGACCTTTAATTAGGTAACTTACTTTTAGGCTCCTGAAGATACTTTAGTTTGTCACTTACTTATTAGCAAGTGTGATCATCACCAGATTTGTGTGTGTGCTTCAAAGAAAAATACGTAGTCAGGAGATTCTTTGGTCAATGTCTCTAATCAATTTTTACATAATTAGCCTTGGCCTTGGGTTTTAATACGTTCATTTTCAATCACATAAAATCCAGAAGTATAATTTTATACATAGAGATAACATGAACAATGCAAATAATACAGTTTGAGTCACTGAATCTTATATGATAAACAAGTTATAAAGCAAAGTGAGCTTTATAGATTTTGCATCAACTGATGGGGATGGATTGGGTGAAGGTCAGAGTAGGGAGTGGGAATCAAATATATGGTGATGGAAAGAGAGCTGATTCTGGGTGGTGAGCACATAATGCAATGTATAGACAATGTAATGTAGAATTGTACACCTGGAAACAATGTAATTGTTATCAATCAATGTCACCCCAATAAATGTAACAATTAAAAAAGAAAACCTGACATTCATCACCTACTAGATATAATAATTATTTACTGCCTTGGTGAAGCATTATATATATTTTATAAAACAGTGAAGATTTGACAAATCCATTTGCTAACTAACTTTTACTTATTTTCTTAACAATGTATTGCTCTAAATCTTAGCAATTATTTCAAAAATCTCTTATCCCCTACAAAAGTATACTGTCAATCTTTGTTTTTTTAGAGATTTATTTTGTTGTTTTTGACAGAGACATAGAGAGACAGAGCCAGAGAGAGGCAGAGAGAACGGGGAGGGCCCAGAACAGTTTCCACAGTTGTACATCATTAGTTTTCTACATAGTTTCATTCCACATAGGTGGGCAGGGCTGCAAAGGGCAAAGGGTGGAAACTGGGCTGGGGTCCTCCCACATGGGAGGCACACACCAGTTCAGCATATGGATCCACATGGGCCAGGGCCAGGATTCTATCCTTGGTCCTCAGTGCTACAAATCAAGCACTTAAACCGCTGAGCCATCCTGGCTCCCTGTTTCCCCTTTAAAAAAAAAATTTGTTTAAAGGTGCATGGACATATACTAATAATGTTATGTATCTTTCAGATAGAGAAGTTTTTGAAGAAAATAAAATCTCTCTTTGAAAATCTCTGGATATAAATGTTCAAACTAAAGTTCAATATGGCACCAATTGCTGTTTTATACTACATCTTAAAAGTTTGGATTGAGGCAACATCAAAGGAGTGGTTCTTACGAGGTAGAATGCATTGAAATCACAGAAAGAACTTGTTACACATAGACTTCTGGGTGTCATGTCCAGTGTTTCTGATTCAGTAAGTCTTGAGTTTGGGCCTGAAAATTTGCATTTCTAAAAAGTTCTCAATTGAATTTGATTCTTCTGTTCTGGGGACAATAATTTGAGAACCACTATTTTAACCTCACTCAGATCTCAGTGAACCCAAACTAAAAGCAGTGTTAAATTTCACTATTAATTTCACAAAAACAACTCAAAGTATGTAGTTCATGACCTTGACATTGGCCCTAGGGTAAATATAGCTATATTGGGTTTAGACATAATAAGCCATTTGTCATTTGTTGGTATATAGGTGAAGTCATGCAAGGTAAACTGGATCACCACAGAGCTCTCTTACGCTACTACACATTACTTTTTTCTTAGTTTTCTTAGAAGCTGTTTGAATTTGGAAAATAATGGACAACTCTCCATATATGTTTGCTTATAAATTTTCTTATTTGAAGTAATATAAACTATTTTTGTTTTCTGTGTTTAACAATATAGCTTAAATTCTGAAAGACATAGGAGGCTTAAATATAGCTTACCAGGAGTGATAAATGAGGACACGGCAAAAACAAAACAAAATAAAACCAAAATACAAGTGTCTACTGCATAAGATCTCTTGCATTGAGAACAAAAATTATGGTGGATGTCAAAATAGAAGACAAACAAAAAATTTGTGGATCTCCCACAAGCAAGAAAAAAAATAGCATCTCAATTTTCTTATATCAAGGTATCTGATTCATTAAATGTTAAATTATACTCTGTCTACAACTCTACTAATTGAACTAAATCAGGGGATAGGCAGAATGTATTGTGGAGTTAGTACCCGTAAAGCTCTCCATCGGAACAAATTATTTAGACAAACATATCATTTGATCAACTCCATTATTTAACTTACACAATTATGACCCTAGTATAAACACTAGAGAAAACAAAGGGTAGACTTGAGAAATGTCATTGAAAAGTCAATGTGTATTTTATCAGACTTTGTCACTCAAATTCAAAAGCCATGCTACTGAACAAGAAAGGCAATATTTGAGGTAACCATTTTTGAAGTAGACACATGGATATACACTTTCAATTTTAAGGCTTCTACACTAAATGATTGTACTTAATAAATGATGGTGCCAAAACATTGGTGACCACTGACATACAAGGGCCTACACACTGAGGAAAAGCTAAAGCAAAGTGATTGATTTCATAATTGCACAGCATTTGAATCACCTCTACTTTAGTAACAAAGAATTGCTAACCTAAATTCTATCTATTTCTTCATACTGAATCTATTTCCTCTACCCATCAGATTGCTGAGGAAACTCTGGCTACACCAATTACTTTCCTCATCAAAATTCAAAGTTCAAAACATCTACTGCTCATGGATACAGGGACATGGTTAGATAAAATGACTCAACCAAGTAAATCAGATTTCTAGATAGCTATATTCTTATCTTTTTTATCGTTCTTACAATATACAATAAACCAAACTTCAAGATAAAAGAATATCTTACTGATAAAATAGTGTAGCAAAACCACAATATCAAGATTCTTGACTTCACTGTTGATTTTCTGAAATTTTTAAGAGAATGGAAGAAGATGAATGGCCTTACTGTTATCAATTAATTCAGTTTTGCACTTTTGATTTTAAGTTTTTAATATTAAATTTAAGTATGTCCTATATCTGGCAGTCTATAGAATTAATAAGAAAGAGGTTTTAGATTCCCTAATTTATTATTTATCAGATAATGTTTCAAATTTGCATACTGAGTTAAAAGAAAGGAAAAAAATTAGTGTCTTTTTATAGAACCAATATATATTTAGGTGAAAACTTTTATATATTCTCTTCATGTAAAATTAATCTGGGCCAGAACCAAACTATACAGACACCACTTGCTCTATGTTCAATATAGAGACACTCTACTCTTTGACCTTCATCACATAGAAGATTTAGTGGGTCATAACTTTATTATCTTATCTTCATTATGGTCTTGCAATGACATTAACTTTTAGTAGTATCACCATATGTCTCTGTGGCATTCTGTAATTTGAAATGCACAAAAAACCCAGAGTTTCTAGAATACTAGAGAATTCAAATGATGATCAGAAAGCAGTTAACTATTCAAGGATTTTATTTGAAATCATTGTCAGATTATGTGGCAGAAATCATCTATTTCAGTGATCAACTCGTACTTTTTGAAGTTCTCAAATATATACATGTTAAATTATCATGGATGGAAGCAAAGAAGAAGGGAGGGAGGACAGGTGGAAATATTATTAATGGGCACCAACTAGGAGCTGTGGAAGAAATACTTTCACTATTGTTAAAAATCTTGAGTTAGAACATCTTTTGTGCATTTGGCATACCTTATGTTCACAACACTCACTATTATATTAGTTGATGGTTTATCACACTATTTCTTATTGATGGAAGACAGAACAGAAATTCACAGCTCAACTTCCCTATTTTGAAAAAAATATCACATAATTGGGAAATATTATAGCAGAAATATATTCAGCAACAACTGACAGGCCCTGAATTCCAAACTCCCTATCAGTGAGCAGTCATGTGTAGAAAATACATGCTTATATTTATTTGTGGGTAATTCTCTTCACTCAGACCAGTGTGATGGTGGGTCAGCCTTTAAATGCTGAGTTGTATGGTCTGGTTCCTTTTTTAAGAAACTGAAGGGAAAAGAAAAGTGACTTGATCAAATAAAATAATCAGCATTCCAAGAAAAAAAAATATAAATACCTACCTGGATTTTTTTAGCCAGCAGACAATTATATGCTTCTGAAGGTTTAAAAAGGAAGGGATGGTAAAGTGGGTAGGAGGATAATATTTCAGCATTTTTTTTTATGTTTTTATTTATTTTTATTTTTGACAGAGAGAGAGATACAGAGATAGAGACAGAGAGAGAACTGAACTGGGAGAGCTCTCAGTTCAACATATGGTTCCACTTGGGCCGGGGCCAGGATTTGATCTTCGGTCCCCGGCGATGCAAAGTGAGCACCTAACCCACTGAGCCATCCCGGCTTCCTCATATTTCAGCATTTTAAAGACTGAAACATCAGACATGCAGCCAGCATCCCCATAGATCCATGTGACCCTTTAGGTTTGAAGAGAGGTAGGACTCTGTTTCTATGCAATTACCCTAACCCCTAGGACCCTATGGTCTTCTTTCCAGGACACTGTGTTCTCTCTTCTTGATTAGACAGCAAATTATGTGATGCAAAGTAGAGGAATGAGCACTGTGAGCTCTCAGCTGTGCATTTGTGATCCTTGTTGGATATTTTTACATAAAAATATTAGAATAAAACCATGTAGTATTAAACACCTTTGGCTCTATAGCCTCTTAGGTCAGTATTTCTGAAAATTGTAAGTATAAGAAATTAAGAGAAGTTTTACTACTTAAAAGCACAAAAGGAAAAATTTAAGGAAATAAAAAATGCTAATTAAGGCAATTTTGGCACTAAGTATTGAGTTAATAGTAAATTATCAAAATAAATAGATTCTTTAAAAAATACATATATTTTTTAGATAAATCCTTACCTCTTTTATAGAGAATAAGAAAATAGGGTGGCTGGTCAGGATTAAGACTAAGTACAAAAGAGAAATGAGAACACCATCAATCCAGCAGTTGATTGGAAACCTCCTTGAAGTAACATGAGTGACTAGGGAGCTAATGCCTGCCTGATAAAGTGATGCTAGTAGCCCTCTGGGTTTCAAACTCAAAGTATTTAGGACTCTCCTCTAGAAGAAGAGCTAAAGAGTCAGGCATTTGTAAAAATCAGAAAGTCATAGGCTGACAAAACTAGACTACAGTGCATTAATTATTCTATATTAAAATCAACAGTGTATGTATAACATCCTAGAACAAAGTTAAGTAATTCTTTATCTCCCCAAACATTTAAACTCCAACTGTTACTTTCGGCTAGGAGTTGTCAAACTTTCTCTAAAAAGGTCAGACAATAATTATCTAGGCTTTGCCACCCATACCTTCTTTGTGCCAACTACTAAACTGTCATTGTAGGTACAAGCAATCACAGATAACACATAAACAAATGAACATGGTTGTTTTCCAATAAAACTTCAGCTACAAGGCAGTGGGATGGGTTTGACCTGAAAGCAGAAGTTTTCTAACACATATGCCACATTGAAGGTTTTGATCCTTTGTGTCCTAAAGCTCTTGCCCCTAGACTTGTACTTGTAAACCAACAAAATGCAACTTAAATGCTGGCATTGGAGTGCAAAACCTCAATATAGACATAGGTATGACCATTTCTGATGGTGTGGCTAGAAGTGCAACATTTCACATACATGTCCATTTTCCCTTTGAAAACTTCTTAAAACATAGCTAACCAGTTAGCTGTCTAGTGCCCAGAAACAAAATAAGGGAACAAAAATCTCCAAGAAAAGAATATAGATATTTGACTCTCAAGAAGCAAGACAGACTATCCTTAAGTAATCTTTGAACTAACTTAAACACATCTGTTACTATAAGTAGAACACTGAACGAGCTTCTCCATTCCCTAGGTATTATATTGAAGGCCCTGCATCTTTTGTGTGGTAAATGATAGTATCATACTGACCTTGCTGGCACTTTGGGGTATAATTACACCAGCAATTTTTCTGCAGCCTATGGAATTCAGCAGGCATTTTAATACAGGATGAAGTATTGAGTCTCTAAGTGCTTCTGAACTTAGGTAAATTTTATCATATTTTATCTGTAATACCCATATGTATGCTACATATTTACCATGAGAATCAAGCTACACATCATTTGTAGGAGTAAGTAACAGCCACATTCACATTTTATGTTTGAGGAAAAAATGTGGTATCTGATATAAAGATTAGTGATTACATGATAAAGTTATGTATATAAAAATATACACATGCATATTAACTTTAAGTTTAGGACTATCTCAGTGTAACTAGCATAGTATATGAAAATAAGACAAAGAAAAGAATTCTCTTAGATTAGGCAACTCAAAATATTTGATTCTAAATATTACAGCATTACACTAAAACATTAAAAATAACATAGAGAGCTTTCTCTTGCTGAAACGAGCTGCTAATTTTTAATATGGTTAGTTTAATACATTTTTGGACAGTTACTTTTAAAAACAAATTTATCATTTGTTTAATATGATATTAAACAAATATCATATATATAATGCATAAGAATGAATATTTACCTACTAGAAAATATAAAAGGATATAACTGATGAATACAGCAATGTAAAAAATTATATGAGAGATTGTTTCTTTGTGTAAATAATAATATTAATAAGTACTAATATTCACTGAGTTCTAACCTTGTGTGAGGCACTGTGTTATGCATGTCACATGTATTAGCTTATTTTCTTCTCTTAACAACTCTATAAGGTAGGCAGTATTTTACCCATTTTTCAGCTTGACTAACATGCCCAAATCATAGGACTGGCAAGTGACAGAGTCAGGATACGAACTCTGGCAATCTGGCTGCAGAGTCCAGGCTCCTAAGTAATAGGGGACTCCATTCTCATCCATGAAATGTTCTGTATAGATTTTGTTTTGAGATGGATGAGAGTAGTGGGTGGGAGAGTGTGCTTAGTGAATGTGAGGTGAAAAGCCACCATTCAGGGTACATCCTGATTGTGTTCTGCCTGGAAAGAATAATAAAACCAGGAGTCAAATAGTCTATGGAGAAGTAGGGGGAAATAAGCCATTCTCTAAACTGCTGTTGAGTTAGGATAGGCATATCCAGGATGATAACTCAGGACTATCCAGAAAGTAGCTGAGGACTAGGAGGGAGAGATATTTTTGGAATGAAAAGCCCAAATTTGTAAAACCGGAAAACTACAAACATGTTAGCAACTATAATAGAGCTCTGAGCAGCAGAAAAAGTAATTTTCTCAAAAGTAATATTTCTGCAAAATATTAAGAACTGACTGAAATTTTAATTATTCAGAGCATATTTCCCTTTTATAAATCACATTATAGAAATGTAACTTATAGAAATTTCAACAAACATTTATTTGCTAGAAAGACCAAAAAAAAAATATATATATATATATTCCATCATCAAGGATTCAGATAACTGCAGCTACCTATGTAATAATTATTTCAAATTATACTGAAAATGGTAAATATAAAATATGTAAAGGCTGTCCAGAAAAAAATCCAGCCATAAATGACTCTATTTTTCATATTACATGGTTGGATACTTTCCAGAGAGCCTTCTATTTTTAAATATCTTTAAAAGATAGTAGATGGTTTAAAGCAAACAAAATAATAATATATTTTGGGGTTTTAACATAAAAGGTATGATTCCAATAGCACAAAGTCTGGAGGAGGGGAACAGAAGTGTACCATTATTAATCTAAACTTATATGTGAAGTGATATATTACTTGATGACTCACATGGTAAGCTTGAAATGTATAATATAAAGCCTAAAGCAATCTCTAAATTATACACAAAGTTATAAGACAGAGATAATCAGTTTAGAATAAAAAGGGAAGCCCTGACTATTATATATGCTGCCTATAAGAAATACATTTCAAAACAACAAAATGTTAGTAAAAGAATAGAAAAACATATGTTATGCTATGATTAAAAGATACCTGGTATACTATGAGAACATCAGAAAAAGGAAAAGAAAAAAAAAGATTTCATATCAAAGAATATTAACAGAGATAAAGAGGGTCATTTCATAATAATAAAGGGGATAATTCATCAAAAGGATGCAGCAACCTTAAATGTTTATATAAAATATGTGAAGCAAAAACAAAACTTCAAAGAGAAATGGACAGTTTCACAATTATACTCAGCAATTTCAAGACCCCTCTTTCAATAATTGATAGAACCAAGTACAGTAGACAGAAAATCAGTAAAGATATAGACCTGAACAACACTATCTACCAACTTAATTTGACATTTAATAAAATACTCCAACCTATTGCAGCCTAATACACATTTTTAAGTGCACATGGAAAATTTTCCATATTTAGGTCATAAAACAATTTTCTAAAATTTAATATGGTTCAAATCAAAGAATTAAGTTGTCTGACCTCAATAAAATTAAATTAGTAACCAATAGAAGAAAGATACGTGGAAAAGCCCCACATAATTTAGAAGCTAAATAACACACTGCCAAAGAGACCATAGGTCAAGGAAGAATCAAAAAGATAATTAGAGATTACTTTGAACTAAGTAAAAATGAAAACACAACATACCAAAAAGGTGTGTGATATTAATAAATCAAGAATTAGAGAGAAATTTATAATCCAAGATAGCTACAAGTATATTAGAACATAAAAAAGGTCTCAAATCAACAACCTCTGAAACTAGATAAAGAAGAGCAAATGTTGGTTTGCAAACTGGACCCCAGTACAGAGGTCAGAGAAACACCGAATAAAGAAGCAGATCTCTCCAGATTGGTAGGTGGCAGGTTCAATAAGCAAGTGAATTTATAGATGAGCCTTGTCTTGGGTGGTCACAAGATGACTCGCTCTTCACACCTGCATGCCACAATCTTAGAAGTTTATATAGTGGCCTTAACTGGGCTCAGTCACATATACCAGCCAGATGGTCTCAATAACACATTGCCAGCTCATGGCTATGTCCTTGAAAATGGTTCCTGTGATGGGAAAGGTGGGCAGAACACACGTTCTAAAGACAGGAAAGTACATGAGGAGTCTCGAATTGTCTGTCCAGTTTGCTGGTCAACTGACAGTCACGCTCTCCACGACCTCATCCAACAGCAAATTAAACCCAAAGTATGAAGAAAAAAGGAAATAGTAAAGATCACAGTAGAGGTCAATAAAATAAAGAGAATTCAATAAAGAAACAATAAAACCAGGAACTGGTTCTTTGAGAAGAATAAGTTGATAAATCTAGCCAAACTTATCCCAACAAACAAGAAAAGACACAAATTACTAATATTAACAAGGAAAGAAGCAAAAAAGGTTTAACAGATATTAAAATCTTATTAATGGGATAGTACTGATATATTTATGCCAAAAAATTGGACAACTTTGTTGAAATGAGCAAATTTCTGGACACAACCAAAGTATATTTAAGAATACATACATAAGGGGAGCCAGGATGGCTCAGCAAGTTGAGCACTTGCCATACAGCCCTGGGGTCCGAGGACTAAATTCCACCCCAGCCCCTGCAAACTCAGGTGCTGAGCTGGGTCATGCTTCCCATGTGGGAGGCCCCCAGTTCAAATCCCACCCATCCCAGTCCTGCGTCCACATCTGCCTGTGTGGAATGAAACTGATAATGTACAGCTGTGGGAATGGTACTGGTTCCTCTCCCTTCTCTCTGTCTCTGTCTCTCTCTGTGAAACAATAAAATAAATCTTTAAACAAAAAGAATACATACATAACCTGAATAATATAAATCTATACGTGTATGCATGTTTGTGTGTATGTGTCTTTGGGTTTGTAGTTAAAAACTATTCCTTATAGGAAGTTGGAATGGCTCAGTGGGTTGAGCGCTTGCTTTGCAGCCCTGGGGTCCGAGAATTGAATCCTGGTCCCCACTCTGACCAGTGCAGACCCATCTGCTGAGCTGGGATCTGACCCCAGCTCAGTTCTCGTCAAGGTGAACTTCCCATGTGGGAGGCCCCAGTTTGGTCCCTGGCTCATGGGGGTGTGCCTCCCATCGGGGAGGCCCCCAGCTACCTGTGTGGAACCAAACATGTCAGAAATTGATGACATGCAACTATGAAGACTGCTCTGGGCCCTCCTCCTTCTCTCAGTCTCTCTATCAGAAACAATGAAGTAAATCTTTGAAAAAAACAAAACAAAACTATTCCTTAAAGAAAACTCCAGGGCCAGATAGCCTTGCTGATAAATTCTACCAAATATTTAAAGAAGAAGAATAACAGTTCTACATAATCTCCTTAAAAAACTAAAGAAGCAGCAATAATATACAATACATTTTCTCAGGCCAAAATTTATACCAAAGCAAATCAAAATTATAAGGAAAGAAACTGATATACTAACAGCTCTGATGTATAAAAACCCATACAATAGTTTAGCAAAGGAAATGCAGCAATATATAATAAAGACAATGCATCATCACCAAGTGTTACACCAGGCATATAAATGGGCTTTAACATTTGAAAACAAATCAGTATATTTCACCATATTAACAAACAGAAAAACAATAAAATAAAATCATTTAATCAGAAACATATGAAAATATTTAACAAAATACAAAATCTACTCCTGATAAAAACTCAGCAAACTAGGTTACAAACATATACATATTAAAATAACATTTTGGGGTAGCGGGTATGGCTCAGCTGGTTAAGCACTTGCTTTGCAGCCCCAGGGACCAAAGATCGAATCCTGGCCCTGGCATGTTCGAACCCATATGCTGAACTGAGGTGTGCTTCCCATGCGTGAGGCTTCCAGTTTGGTTCTTGCCCCCCAGTTTGGCCCTGGGCTTGCCTCCTACGTGGGAGGCCCCCAGCCCAGTTCCTGTCCTGCATTGCCCCTGCCCACCTGCATGGAATGATACCATATATAAAAAAGACATACAACTATGGAGACTACTCTGGGCCCTTCCCCTTCTCTCAGTCTCTCTCTATCTCTGTCTCTGAAAAAAACAATAAAATAAATCTTTTAAAAAATAACATTTACATAAAGTTTTTAAATGTGCACAACTTGCTTGTAAACACAAAGACATACAGCAAAATTATGAAAAAATATGTGCAATTATAAGTACCAAATTCAGTACAGTGGTATTTCTTAAGGATGAGAGAGAAAAATAGGTCAAGAAGGAAATTTGAAGAAGAATATAATGGAGATTTAACTGTATCTGCAATGTTTTATTAAAAATAAAAAGATCTGAACAAAGATAAGAAAATATTAAAATTTATTAAATCTTGGTGAGATATACTCAGGTGTTTGTTACATTCTTTCTGCACTTCTGGAACCTTAAAGTAGATGATGTTAATAAATAAAAGTGAATATAAACACCCACTTAAAACTATTTATAATTATGGAATAGTGTAAAAATACTTATGATGAGTAATTTTACATTAACGCAAGACAAAATTATATGTAGGAAGACAGCGATTTTGTGAATGTATATATGTATGGGCATAATATTCTATCCTATAAATGTATCATCATATTCTATCATATAAATTTATCTGTTTATTTACTCTCCTACTAATTGACCATAAATGTCATTTTTGTTGTTTCCGAATTTTTACTATTACAAATAATGCCACACTGACCATTTTTGTATATATCTCCTATGCACATATTTTTCTATGGAATATACTTAGCAACATAATCATTATTTTATCAGTAGTTTTCCTTTATAAAGCTATGGGAAAATATAATGGAAGATGCCAAATACAACACTAAAAAAAGTAGTTGAACCTAACTCTTTCTCCTTGCCTGTACCAAAGAGCCAATGGTTACTTGAAAGAAAATTTGAAAATTTATGACAAACTCAAACTATCCTTTAGCACTGCCAAACAATCACACTGATATCACTTTACTTCAATCTCTTTACATGTTTTTAAAACTATTGCTTTCTCTTCAAACTTTCCTTCTTAAAGTCATATACTCCTGGTTATTCCTGATAAAAACTCTCTTGTATATTTAGTCCTACCCTTATAATTAGACACCAGGAGAAACAGATGATTACTACTATAACCTCTTTGGTGAGCAGTTGACAATAAATAAATATTAACATTTAAAATTTATAAACATTTGATTAAATAATTCTGCCTCAGGAAGTTGGGATGGTTCAGCAGGTTAAGCTCTTATTTTGCAGTCCCAGGGTCTGAGGATCAAGTCCCCGCCCTGGCCAGTTCGAAACCTCCCATGTGGGAGGCCCCCAGTTTGGCCCCCAGCTTGTGGGGGATGTGCCTCCTATGCAGGAGGGACCCTCAGCCTAGTGCCCACCCTGCATGGCTCCATCAGCCACCTGTGTGGAATGAAACTGTCAAAAACTGATGACATACAACTGTGGAGACTGCTCTGGTACCTCCCCCTTCTCTCTGTCTCTCTTTGTCTCTGTTTCTCTGTCAAAACAATAAAAATAAATCTTAAAAAAATAATTCTACCTCAAGGAATTTATCAAATAAATATTCTCTTATGGACCCCCAATTTGTATATATAAAGATGTTCACTGCAACATCCTTATAACAGAGAAAGAACTAAACATAAAATAATTTCTTTCCTATCTTCTTCAATTACTGCTTGAAAATGCTCAGTACCATTATAGTAGGAAGATTCCTCCAAAATCCATGCTTATATTTTATGTCTTTTGTTAGCCTTATTTCCAAAGATACAATAACTGTAACCTAAAATAAGGTCAATCCTCAATATTTTCTTTCACTGTCATATCAGACACTTGTTTCTTCACTAGTCTTGCACTTATTTTAATATCAACCATGGTAGAGGCTCTTAATTTTGGCTGCACAATGGAATCACCTGGGAAGCTTAGACAATCAGCGGCTCCACCTGAGAGAAATTAAATAAGAATTTTGGGCTTAGTGCCCAGTGGTTGCTTCCCAGCTGATATTAATGTTCATCCACCAGGGTTGTGTACCACTGGTCTCTGGATATAATCAGTAATTTGGTTTATCATTAGAAAGCTTAACTCTATACTCGACTTCAAATTGATTTTTTTATTCTGAAAATATAGGAAGATAGTGAAATTAATTTTGTTTCCAGGAATCCTGATGCTTGCCTCTTCTGCTTGCTATGTAGTTTTAAGTCTACTGATATCAGTCTAAGATATTTTGCTTTAGAAATTTGATACTTTGTAGGGTTACCCAATTTTGAACCTGGTGACCAGTCTTGTGACTTTAAGAGTTCAACAGTCATTCTCTTACACATTTCAGTGTTTTACATAATAGGCTGTTAGGTCAATGCCAGTGTGGTGATTAATTTCCTTTAGCTGGTATATTCTGACATTGCCATTTGTTGATCCTGAGTGTCTTGTTAAATTTGGTGTCTGTTGAGTAGTGACATGTTTTATTACCACAATGACGTGCTAAAAGAAACATTAATTTCTACTGTTTCAAGCATGGTCCTTTTTCTTGGGAGTATATGAGTTGTGATCAAAAGATAATGAGATACTTTTTTAAAATTGTATTTTTATAAGTTTTTTCTAACAAGACTGTCAGAACTTGAACATGAAAATGAGTATTTACATCTTAGGAGACTATGCATTAATTCCAATGTACTTCTAAGGAAAAAATTCTTTACAACTCCACTTCTGAAATAGCTTTTGGATTCAGTGGCACCTTTTAGGAACATCTACTATCATGGCAAAATTTCAATCTCTGAGGTTAAATTTGGCTTGTAGAGATAGCAGCTAAAAGTTGTTCAAATCAAAATTTAAGTGAATTTTTGGATTGCAAGTTAAAGAAGTTAATTCCATTTGGTTCAAAATAGACATGTGACTAAAACGAATAAAACTATTTTTGTTTGTGTGTGACTGCAACTGGTTTTGAGAGTCATTGATAAAAAAAACCAAACCTTGGGTCACAGCAATTGGAAACTACCCAGTTATCAAGTTAGGTTAATAAAGTCCTATAATTTGACATGGCCATCACTCTTGTTATTGGCACAAAATCATACAGGTGGGGATGGTGGTATGCAGGAAAGAGGTCAGCCTCGGGATTGAAGTAAGTTATTCATTCCTCCTATTTCTGATAGTCCTTATGTGTAGAATGGGCACAATAATGCCAGCCATGTGAAAGTGCTATGAGGATTAAATGAGAAAATATTATTAAATGTTTCATCCCAGCAGTTCTCTCATTCTGATGTGCATTGGAGTCTCTTTAGGATGTCATTAAGATGAATTTTCTGATCAGTGGGTCTGGGCATGGCCTAAGATTGTGCATTTCTAACAAGTTCTCAGGCTGATACTGAGGCTGCTGATCCATGGACCACCCTTAGAGTTGGAAGACTTTAAGTCTGGCTGTAGTAGGAAAGTTGGTAACTCAGTCAGTGTTAAATTTCCTTCTTTCTTGTATGCCATATCTCCATTTCTGTTGCTTTAGGGGCTTGGATTTTGATCAACAACTGTCACTGACAGTATTGCATGAGAGATTGAGTATTAGCACAAGAAAAATGAGTTGGTGCACATACTAAGAACTTAAGGTGAGCCTCAATATTTGTGGGTTTAATATATTCACTTGATAATAAAAATGAGCTAGGTTCCTAACGTCTGAACTCCCATTTGAGGGAAAGGGAACAGGCATCTGGGCTACAAGTAAGCATCAAAGCCTCATGTGGGAGTGGTCTTCAAAAGCAAATTCCCATGTGTCATTTCAATGGGCCTGGGCAAAGAAAATGAACTGAAAAGAAAGAACTGAAATCAAGCAAAATAGGCCTTTAGAGTCAGAATGTTTGCCCTGAAAATATCTCTTGAGTCGTTAGTAAAAGGAGAAAGAACCTTTAATGAAGTACCCCCCAAGGAGTAGTCAGAGAGAAACTGTTTCAGTTGAAAAACTTATTTTATGGTCAGTCATAATAAAAATATATCTTTATTATTTCAAGTCAACAATTCAACAGTGGTCTTTGTCTTCCCTTCACTTAGGATTGATGCTGGCTATTACTTCAAACATAATGAAAAGATATACGGTAACTAATCTAAGTATATTGAAATAAAATTAAATCCTACTCAGCTCTAAATATTATTATTTGAGGTGACATGATGTTGTCTGGCAAACAAGCTTAGTACCCACACTGTTCACTTTGTTTCTTTGTACCCAGATAGTGTCACCTCACTGCCAAGCAGCTGCTAAAAAACAATAAAGAGACAGATAAATTCTCAGTGGTGATTCAGGGAGTTCTTGCAAGTAGGCTTCTAGCAATCCTTGACAAGACACCTTCATCATATTTCATGAAGCTTGAAAAACACTCTGTCATCTTTTAAGCTTCTTAGTAGTATTTCTCACATCATGTTATTTCAAATCAATCATTACATATCCTGGAAATAGCTTCTCCACAAGGCTTTGTAGTAGTTTTGATCCAACAGTAGTATTTTTTTCTGTTATATAGACAGATAATTCAGCCCCTCCAGACTCTTGTTGAACACTTTAAGTTGCTTTCAGATAAATCAAGTAACAACAACAACAACAACAAAATCAACAGATAGACACACACACACTGATTTTGCTCTTGCACTTGACTCATTTAGGTAATAGAAACAAAATAAGATCTTTTTCTTGCTAAGTTAATTCCTTCAATGCTTACACTGTTTTGATTCATTGGACATTCATCACTCCTCTATTTCAGATTGCCAACTGTAGACACTCTCTATGTGCTTTGTTTTTAACTCCTTTTCTGTTACAACCAAAGATGACCTCCTTTTAAACATACTACTTATAATACACTTCAGAACCATTGATTTTAAAGTCAACCAGAAGTCCAGATTCTTTAATCTTTTGATATTTGCATCTATGAAATGTCACAGAAATGACAAAAAAGACAACTTTTGCTCACCAGATAAGCAGCTTCATTATTTTATTAACCCCTCCACCCCACAGACATGAACATGTATGCAAGTGTTCTTATAGCACTATATAACTGGAATCCCAAATGTAGAATGCTTAATTAACATACATATTGCTTTTGCAGTCTACTTTTGCAAAGTAGAAAACTCACAAATATGAGAGTTGTTATCAGAAAACCACCCAATAAGAGTAATTCCCATTAATTTGGGAATTTCAATAATTACAGATATCAAAGAGTTGGGATCCTATCCTAAAAATTGAATAGATTATGTTTAGGGGATATGTACATTTACTATATTTAATTAGTATAAAATGATGACTTGAAGCAGTGAGAGATCCTGAAATACTATAAATAAAAGTAATGTTATAATTGTTCCGTGTACTTTAAAGGTCAAATATATCTTGGGTATGAGGATCCTTTTGAAAGTGGCAATTTATATATGAAACATATTTCAACTTTCTGGTAACCAATGCCCTCTGAAATGCAATAGAGGAGAAGACAACAAAGAGCTCAGACCCAAAGAGAAAAGAACATCTGTGCTATGATTAGACCAGACTCTACCACTGCTGAATAAATCTTTTGCCAAGGTCATCTGAAATATCAGAATATACTTTATGCAGTTTGTTCATGCATACATTTCTTTATATAAAGCTTATTTTTAAAAGTTGTGTTTTATTTCATAGTGACTACAGATATTAATATAAACTTTGACTTATCTTTATGCAATGTTTCTTTATCTTTCAAAAAATAATTACTGTTTTATAAGCCATCAATTGTTCCAATGTGATGGGGAGATTCTTACCCTAAACCAGTGGAAGCAACAAGCAAACAAGTAGACATTTCTGGAGGTTAGCATCCAAGACCTTCCATCTGAATTTTCAATATAGCTTCTCTTAACTCGGACCAATTGCAACAACCAAACATTTTTTTCTGATATTACTTTTAATTTTATTTCACTCCTATTCTCTTAACATCCACCATCTAATATACTCTACCCTTAAAAAAAATCTACCCAAATTCATTACCTCTTTAGAATTCTATCAATATATATCATAAATTTGGCGCCACACTTAGTAGATGGGTGCTATGATAATCATTAATTCACTGAAATTCTCAGTTAACCAGATATTTGTTTACATTGTGTTTGACTTCTAGATGGAGAATAGTAAGACAAAAATTATTCAGTGTAGTATTGTCAAAGATACAGAATGTCCAACCCAGCTAGGTCTCTGAATCTTTCTTTATTTCCTATCCATTCTAACAAGATTAGTACTTTGAGGTCATTTGTTTTTATTCCCATCTTTGTATCCCTAGCACCTAACACAGGGTATGTTCAATAGTTACAAAATAATGTGTGCTATAATCATGAGGCATGATAAAAAACTACTGTGACAGTGAATGCTGTTGCTGAGTGCCATCCAACAGAAAGGCAGGGATCTTTGGAAAGTGGTGTGTTGAACCTTATTAACAGGTGTGACAAGTTTCAACTTGTTCTGTTGAATCAGTCAGTTGTGAGATATAGTTGAGAGAAGGTGTGTTTTAAAGTGTGCCATAAATCATGGATGATGAACAATGCATTAACATAAATTTCTGTCAAATAAAAACATTACGGTGTGTCCTCATCCACCTTATTCACCAGATCTATTAAAGCACTGTGTGACTTCTGGCTCTTCTCCAAAGTCAAAACGACCATGAAAGGTGAATGTTTTTTTTTTCTTTTTTAAGATTTATTTTATTGTTTTTGACAGAGACAGAAAGAAACAGAGACAAAGAGAGATGGAGAGAAGGGGGAGGGCCCAGAACAGTCTCCGTAGTTGTACATCATCAGTTTTCAACAGAGTTTCATTTCACACAGGTGGGTAGGGGCATTGCAGGGTGGAAACTTGGCCGGGGGCCTCCCACATGGGAAGCACACATCCTCAAGCCGGGGGCCAAATGGGACCCTCCCACATGGGAAGCTCATCCCATCTAGAACTGAACTGGGGACCGCTTACATGGGAAGCACACCCCAGTTCAGCATATGGGTCCACATGGGCCAGGGTTGGGACTCAATCCTTGGACCCTGGGGCTGCAAAGTGAGTGCTTAACCCACTGAGCAATCCCTAAAATGTAAATGTTTTGAATTGATTCAGGACATTGAGGCAGTCTCAACAGACAACTGAAGACACTCACGAAAGAGGACTTGCAGAACTGCTTCAGAAAGAAGCAAGAATGGGGGAAGCCGGGATGGCTCAGTGGGTTAAGTGCTCACTTTGTAGCTCTGGAGACCGAGGAGCAAATCTTGGCCCATGTGGGCCCATATGCTGAACTGGGGAGTTCCCCCAGTTCAGTTCTCTCTCTGTCTCTGTCTCTGTATCTCTCTCTGTCAAAATAAATAAATAAATAAATAAATAAATAAATAAATAAATAAATAAAATTAAAAAAAGAAGAAGCAAGAATGATAAAATAAGTATGGTTGAAGTGAGGGGGGGTATTTTGAGTAGGATTAATGGCAATGTGTCTTTTACTGTAATCTGTAATCCATCTTTTTTATTTAGATATTCACTGTATGTTTGGATCACACCTTGTATACTGCTCCTCACAGTGATATCTTGAAAATTATTTTTAAAACTGTTCAGGGGAAGCTGGGATGGCTCAGCGGGTTAAGTGTTCGCTTTGCAGCCCTGGAGCCCGAGGATCGCATCCTGGCCCTGGACCTTGTGGACCCATATGCTGAACTGGGGTGTGCCCCCAGTTCAGTTCTTGCCAGGGCCTATGCAGGAGGCTCCCGGCCCAGTTCCTGCCCTGCGCAGCCCCGCGCCCACCTGTGGAGTGAAACTATATGGAAAACTAACGCTGTCAACTATGCAGACTGCTCTGGGCCCTCCCCCTTCTCCCTGTCTGTCTATGTTTATCTCTCTCTCTGTCAAAAAACAATAAAAATAAATCTTAAAAAACAAACAAACAAAAAACTCTTCAGCTGAGAAGCCAACAAAGTCAAAACCAAAAAGAATAATTAGTTAACTAGAAAGTTTAATTATCTAAAATTATCTTAAATCTTTAGCATTAAGCTTAGTATTAGTTACTTTGCATTCATCATAGAAGTAAAAAGCATGAACTGTTGATCCAGATTGCCTGGGTACAAGTGCTGGCTTTGTCACTTATTATGTGGGTAACCTTAGAAAGTTATTTAATCTTTGTATGCTTCAGTTTCTTCACTTGTAAAACTGTCATAACAACATGCCACCTCCTCATAGTATTATGAGGATTTAATGGTATAATATTTTTAAGTTGTCTAAAATAATATTTGGCACATATTAACACTCTATAATTGTTAAATAGATAATATTGGCACCTCACAATGTCTTGAATAAACCTGGTCCTACAAGATGCTTTATGCGATTATATATCAAATAGATTTCGGGAATGTGGCATTTTCTAGGATGTCACAATATAAATTTGTAAGTTCAAAGCTTTGAAAAATGTTATAACCAAAATTTATTTTCAAATATATTTACACCAACACATCCCAAGTCTATTTCAGTACCTTCTCTTCTCCTGCACAACAGATGTTACTACCCCATAGCACTAGTTCTAATTAACACATTTTGAGAAACTCTAAGTGTGCACCTAATGTTGCTTTGCTTTGCAGTCATTTGTATATATTTATATTTGTATATTCCTGTATATTTTTGAAATCACAACTACAATGAGGGTTATGTATTTTGGTTTTAAAGTTTCTACTTATTTTTCTATTGCTCCCTTTTTCTCTATTTTGCCACAATATAATGGGTTTCACATAAAAGCCAAAAATGCTGATTTATATGTAATGTAAAATGTTATTTAAAGCAAGGAATTCAGGATTTGCAGATTCAGAGATGTCTGATTTAACACCTCAAAAACAGCTTCTATCTAGTCACACCCATAAAACTTCCCATTCAGAAAGAAAAGACTGGAGGAAGTGGGGGGAGAAAAAAACAAACAAACCAAATAAAAAACTTACAGCATTACAAAAACCTAAGGCAGATGAAAAACCTATTGCCAAAGTCTGAAAGAAGTTTAATATCCACATAAAGGCAACAGAACTGAATTGATGACTGTCCTAGAACATGATTAACCTTAGCAAGGAGTGAAACCCGCTGCCTGAAAGGAAGTGAACAGAAGCTTCATTTTTCCCTCCTTTCTTCCCCACAGCTCAGTGTCCTGACTTCTAAAAAACAGTTAACTCTCTCCTTACAGTACAAATCATACCCCTGATACAACCTTGAGGGCAACAACACCCAGAAGGCAACGAGCAGTAATAATGCCCTTCCTTCCATACAGACTCCAATATATATTGGAATTTAAACAAAATAAAGGAAGCACAAATACCGTATTTTCCGGCGTATAAGACGACCCCCTAATTTTACAGTTAAAACATAGGTTTAGGCCTATATTCGCTGTATAAGACTACAGCCTTGGAAGTGGGGGGTCGTCTTATACAGCGAATATAGGCCTAAACCTATGTTTTAACTGTAAAATTAGGGGGTCGTCTTATACGCCCGGTCGTCTTATACGCCGGAAAATACAATATGTCTTACTGATTTTTTGCACAGATGCAGATGCAATCAAATGGAAGATAGCTTTTTCAACAAATGGTGTTTGAACAATAAGACATCCATGGGCAATAAATAAACAAAAATGGACTTCAAACTACACCTTACACGTTGTACAAAAATTAACTCGACGGTATACCAGGATGGCTCCATGGGTTAAGTGCTCGTTTTGTAGCCCTGGGGCTCAAGGGTAGAGTCCTGGCCCTGGCCCCAGCTCCTGAGAACCCATATGCTGAGCTAGGGTTTGGCCCCCGTTCAATTTTTGCCCAGGTGAACCTCCTATATGGGAGGCTCCTAGTTCAGCCTCCAGCTCATGGGGACATGCTTCTTATGCAGTAGGCCCCGTCCTGGTTCCTGCCCTGCATGGCTCCACTCCCACCTGTATGGAATGAAACTGTTGAAAGCTGATGGCAGACAGCTATGGAAACTGCTCTGGGCCTTCCCCTTTCTCTCTGCCTCTCTCTGTCTCTGTCTCTCTCTCTGTCAAAAAACAATAAAATTAATTTAAAAACTTAACTCAAAATGGATTATAAACTTAAATATATTAATAAAATGTGAAGCTATAAATCTTAGAAGAAAACAGAGGGGAAAACATTTGACATATAGGGCTAGTCAAAGAGTTCTCAGACTTGGCACCAAAATCACATCCCATAGAAGGAAAAAATGATAAACTGGACTTCATTGAATTAGAACCATTTGCTCTGTGAAAGACCCTGCTAAAAGCAAGAAAAAAAAAAGTGCAGGCTGAGAAAATATTTGCAAACTACATACCGTATTTTCTGGTGTATAAGACGATTTTTGAAACGAAAAAAAAGTCAACTGAAAATCGGGGGTCGTCTTATACGCTGAGTATATCCCGAAAAATGTCTCGATATGCCACTAAACGAATTTTCCAACTCGATCCTGAACATTGTCTGGATATGCCGCTAAACAAATTTTCCAACTTGATCCTGCACCAATCACTGCAAGGCTGCTCGGACCGCCTCTCTAACTCAGCCAATCCAAGCAGGCTTTTTATGCATGCAAATTATACATGTTCTGTACCCGAAGCTACACTGTGTTCTAGTAAAAAGCCTGCTCAGATTGGCCAGAGTCAGAGAGGCGGTCTATTATAACCTTTGAACCTTTGCTT
>PVKE010017649.1:0-30491 GCA_004027555.1 Craseonycteris thonglongyai
AGGACCGAGGATCGAATCCCGGCTCCGGCCCAGGCAGGACCCACATGCTGAACTGGGGAGTTCCCACAGTTCGGTTCTCTAGCTGTCTCTGTCTCTGTCTCTCTCTCTATCTGTCAAAAGTAAAATAAAAATAAATATGCACTGAAGATAAAATAATTACTCTCTATAAATATAAAAAGATATAAAAAAAAAAAGAAAGAAGTTCAGCCTGACTTCATACTATTCTGAATTCTAAAGCATATTTCATACTAGATTTAATATTAGAGAAATTTGCAGATATTCTTATTTGTAGTAATCAAATACTTCAATAAACTTCTTTTTATAATTGGTTCAAGAAAAAACAGGTTTATTCCTTATCAAAACAATGGCCACATTCTGGATTCTGTAATGTGTGGCAAGGTTTTATCTAGTTATGCTCCCACAAGAAAACAAAAACAAATATGGGACCATTATACCAGGGACATTTTTGTTGTTTATTTGTTTGCTTGTTTATTGTACTTCTCCGGTTTTTTTGCTCATCCAGTTAAAAATATTTCTAAAAACGTAGTTAAAACTGACTGGCATTCTAAATTTCATTAAGTTTCAAAGAAAAAACCTATTTTCAGGGTAAATCTAACTACTCTGTTTTTCTTTCTAATATAGAGCTTTAAGACATAACAGACCACACTAAAGAGAATAGTTAGCAACAAACATCAAAGTCTTAAATCCACAACATTCCCTTATCTCTAGGAAGGTAGGGATAAAGTGTGAGCTAGGACAATCTTATAATTTAAGGATATAGGTCTGACTTTTCAGATACAAGATATAAGGGCTTAAATGGAAAAAAATAAAAAAGATAAGATAAGGGTTTATACTCACGGGCAGGCCTTGTATAAATGTGGCGAACTGGGCTAAAATTAATCTAGTCTTCCTACACTTTCAAAATTAGCTTGACAGATCTCAGATAATACATACTATTTAACCTACATAGATTTAAAAGAAAAAAAAATCTAGCAACTGGTATAATAGTCTCTATGTTTATAATAAATTACTTTATGCAAGGTGTTTCAAAAGTTTCCCATTCATATTTAAGACAAAAGAAAAGATTGTACATTAAATTTGTATTTGAAACACCAGAGATTTCTTTATGTTATAGGGAGAACTTTGGGAAAGAAGATCTTATTACATAGTCTAAAAAGACTTCTGTAAGTATAAGGACATCTTATTCTATGGAGATTAGTTCCAGGAGATGTGTAGTATCAATCTTTACAGCCCAAACTTTATATCCTCCCAGCTGTATGATTTTAATATTATGCCCCTTATGTAGGCTTCATGATGTTGAAGAAATGTAAAGGTTTTTACTTAGATACTGTCTGAAAAATAAGAGAAATGGCCTAGAGATAAATGTATCAGAATGTCTCCAGATACCCTTTTTCAGCATATTCTCCTTTTGTTTTACTTTTAATTATCTCTAGAATGCACAATTTGAGATGACTTAGACTAACCTAGATAGAAATTGAGAATATTTACTTATTTTAGCAGTAAGAAACACTAAAACATTATCTGGAGCAATGGAAGTTTCATAGCTCTGGCTGTGACCTCTTCTACCATTATTGTTTGAAAGCATTTCTTAGTGGGATCCTCAGAAAAAATTGACCAGAAAAGTCACAGGACCGAGGTGAGTTGAAACAAGAACGAGTTAACAAAAAGTAAGAGTTGGAAAATAAATAATGATTATAATTTTAAAACATTGTTACCCGAGTTACTGTTTCTAGAGGTTGATTTTTTTTTCTTTAAATATAGGAACAATCTCATTTTTTTAAGATTTATTTTTACTGTTTTTGACAGAGATAGACAGAGACAGAGCCAGACAGAGAGAGAGAGAGAGAGAGAGAGAGAGAGAGAGAGAGAGAGAGAGAGAGAAGGGGAAGCGCCCATAGCAGTCTCCATATGTACATCAGCCGTTTTTCCACATGTTTTTTTGATCTACACAGGTGGGCAGGGACTGTGTAGAGTGGGAAATTGGGCTGGGGCCTCCTCCTGCATTGGACACATGCCCCCTTGAGCCAGGGGTTGTAATGGAGGGCTAAAACTGAACTGGGGGCCTCCCGCAAGGGAAGAACACCTCAGTTCAGCACATGGATGCACACAGCCTGGGGCCAGGATTTGAGTCTCAGTTTCTGGGGCTGTAAAGTGAGCACTTAACCCACTCAGCCATCCCAGCTTTCCTTCTAGAAATTGATTTAAAAGATATAGTCAATATTATGCAGAATTATATTGCCCTTAGTTCTATGTATAATAATCCATAAACATTTAAATAATATATATACCCAACAATACAGATGATTGAAGAAATTATGGTTCATCCAGATTACTAAATTTTAGGAAATCATTGAAAAAGTTTTAAAGTAGTTAGAATGATATTAGAAAATTATCATAATATTGTATTAACTAATAAAAAGGATGATAAATATAATCCAAATTCTATTATAGAAAAAGAAAATAAAGATGCAAAATATATATATATATATATATATATATATATAAAACATATATTTCTATCTATAAGCACAGAGACAGACAAACAAATGTAAAAACATGCATCAAATGCTAAGTATTTAGGAATGCTACAAGAATAATAAGACTGAAGGTGTTTTATTATCTTTTATACACTTTCTTGAATATTCTGAATTCTATACAATAAAAATATGAAGTTTTATAGTAAGAACAAAATATAATGGTATTTTGAAAGGAAAATAGTACACAGTTAAAAATGACTTGGGAAAAAATAAACACAGAATGAATTATAAAAAAATTAGAATCCCTTTCTTCCCAACCTCACAGAAAGGAAGCTGTAGAAAATAGTAAGAAAATAGTAAGAAAAAGGAAGAAAAAATAAGGAATGTTTTATATTTCACAGGGATTCATTGAAAGCAGTATTACAATTCTATACAGTTGTGAATTTAATAAAGGAACATTTTTCCATCATTACTAATGGCAATTGTGTGATTTCTGCAGTAACAGTAAATGGTGTAATGTCATAAATTAAATATCTATAATCTTAGTGCATACTTTTCCAGGATGATCCAGATGTGGATCAAAAATTGTTTATAAAAATGTATTTAAAATATAGACTCTGCGTTCAGGTTGCTATGGTGACTATAATCCCAACTGTCTCTTCCTAAACCAAAGTTTATTTGAGTTTTGTCATTATTGCCTAAGAGACCTCCATAGTCTGAGAAAATTTAAAACATATTTGGGGAAGGAAAAATAAACTCTTGAAATGTATATCCTTTATTATTGTATCTATAGCCTAATTTTTCTGCACTATCATACATATAAAGCCTCAATATTTACTTGAATAAACACTAAGGTACTTTAATTTATGTGATGTATTAATAATTTATAAGTAGGCTTATCATGTTCACAATTCTACATTTGTACAATTGTATATGTAATTCATCTCTAGCTCTTGTTCTCTCCTCCATGTCTATCTCTTTTACAAACACACATACACTATATATCCAAACAGATCTTTATTTATTTATTTATATTTATTTATTTATTTTTTAAAATATATTTTTATTTATTTATTTATTTTTGACAGAGAGAGAGAGAGAGAGAGAGAGAGAGAGAGAGAGAGAGAGAGATACAGAGACAGAACGGAGCTGGGGGAGCTCCCAGTTCAGCATATGGTTCCGCACAGGCCGGGGCCGGGATTCAATCCTCGGTCCCCAGTGCTGCAAAGTGAGCGCTTAACCCACTGAGCCACCCTGGCTTCCCCCAAACAGATTTTTAAATAGGTAATATTTGCGCAGATAATTTTTAAGTTTGTGCTTTTGAACTTCCTATGTTTCTCCTTATGAAAGCATTGTTCCAGTGGCTCCTAGCATTTATGACCAATAGATAAGAGAAAAAGAAAAAGTCAGGAGGTAACATCATTTTTTTTTCATGTACTATTTCTTCTACTTCCCAATCCTACAAAATGATCTCTAATTAACAGAAATTAAATGCCTTCCTTTCCATAATGAAAATAAATGAAGTAAAATTCTGTATTTTCAGAAAAAAAGAAATACTCAAATCAGATTGAATTTTTCTCCATGTATATTGTTCACAATATACTTGCCAATATTTAAACCTAATCATTTCATTCTTAAATTTGTTATCACTTGCCATTGCTTTCTAAATTAAACCAACATTTTATAAACTATTTTTGGTTCCTCTTTGTCTTCCATTACATTTTCAATCTCTGAACTCCAAAAAGCATGTGTTTGTGTGTGTGTATACAAGGTCTGTCTGGAAAAAAATCCAGTCATAAATGCCTCTGTTTTTCATATTACATAGCTGGATACTTTCTGGACAGCTCTTGTATGTGTGTGCACATGTGTGTATATATGTATATTCCCCCCCCCCCCAAGTATTTAACTAGTGGATTCTTCTACCTGAAGCCACTTGTGTGCATCACCCAATTTTCCTGTTCTCAACTCCTTCCTTTTGTTTGGTGGAGTCTTACCTTTCGTAACATAACTTAAGAGGTAACTCACTCTGTGCAATCTACCATGAATGATCCATCATAGACAAGGCACCACTGGGTGGTCCTATGCACTCTCCGAGTTTGAGAGTCATTCTTTGTTACATTTACCACACTATGTTAAAATGAACTTTCTTATAACTTTTCCTGTTTTATTAAACTATTCCCTAGTTCATTTGCCTGTTTAATCTTCAATCTATTGTCTATTCTTACTCTCTGATCTGTATCATAGTAACTGCATTTCCCAGGTTCCCTTACCAATTGGCTTCTGAGACTCCCTAATAAGGAACTAGAACAAAAGAATAGATTAAAACCAAATAATTTTTCCCTGTCTTTGTTTTTGCTCAAAAGGCCAGGTGTCCTTGGCAACTGCTGCATCTACTTGATGTCTCCATCTCCCTTGAGATTACCTCTGCCTCAAAAGTCCTACCATCTTTTGTGAACATTTTCACACTGGTCTTCTAGAAGTGGAGTCACTTCCCATTTTTACTAATCCAGGTTGCCTTATCAAACCCCATCTTAATACTTTAATTTTATATAGTGTTCTTATATTAAGGCACTTTCCTTGGAAATTCCTAGGACAGTATCTCTTTCCCTGACCAGATCCTAAAAGATATAACTGTAACCTTTTGAAAGTAGTTAACAAATATCTTGTTCTTTTAGTCTTTTGTCAATGAGCACAATTATTGGTATACAATAGGTGATTGTTAAATGTGTGTCAAATTAAATTAAATTGCTTCATAAAGCATAAACTTCTAAATAAAAATGTAAATATTCAGATTAAGAGAAATATGTAGTTGCTTTGATGTTTGAATTGATAATAGATCTATAAGGGCGCCTCATATATATTTTTAAAGATTTATTTTTTATTGAGAGAAGGTGAGAGAGAGACAGAGAGAAACAGAGAGAAAAGGAGAGGGTCCAGAGCAGTCTCCATAGTTGTACACCATTATTTCTTTGACATAGTTTTATTGCACACAGGTGGATGTGGGACTGCATGGGGCAAAACTGACGTGGGGGGCTCTTTCATGGGAGGCAAGAGCTTTCACCTCCAGTTTACCAGTTGCACTACAGTTCAGCATGTCGGTTTATGTGGGGCCAGGATTCAATTCCTGAACCTCTTGGTTGCAAGGCAAGCACTTAAAGTGTTGAACTATCCTGGTATCCCCAAGGTACCTCATATGACAGAAATACTTAGACTTGAAAAAAATGCTCAGCCTTAACGAGTATTTGGTCCTTTATTTGTAAAATTTTTTTACCACTATCCATTAAGAAAACACAAAATGACTTTTTTTCTTTTCATAGAAAAAAACATTGCACGCGTTCCTCCATACCAACTGCCCACACGTTTGAGCAGAATCATCTGTGCCACTTTCTCTTCTGGCACAACTACATAACCTTGAATTATTACCTCATGAAGCAATAACATTTTAACGGCAAAAAAAAAAATATATATTTTTAATCTGAAAACAAACTAAATGCCCTACATTGTTTTACTCTTTTAACTTAATTAAAAAAAAAATGCCCCAGAGCAAGAAAAGAAAATTTAATCACTACTTAATTTTAATTTTCTCCATTTTATTTTCTAATTAAAGACGGAGGATGAAAGCAGCAGGACCTCTGGGAGATACTACAGATAGCAATATTCCTGCCAAAATTAATAAAGTGAAGCAGCATACCCAACTCAAAGAAGGCTCTTGTTTATAGAATTTATAAACAAAGTCCACGGCAAATGTTTTTCTAGAAATTGTGTGTACTTGGTTTTTTCTGAGGTTAGACTTGGTTTCATTTAATTAAAAAAATATCATGTTTTACATCTTGAAATATATTTATGGTGTGTAGTAGATGGTGACATTTTCCAAATATCCTCTTCCTCTGTGGTATATAGTGGGTATATAATGATCACTCCACAGTTCTTGACAAACTGGTAATATGCAACGCAAAGTTTTCAGTACAAAAACAAAAATCTGGTCATAGAGCTCCAATACAGCTATTGCCTTGAAACACATTGCTATTGTTAGGTAAATGAATCTATGCCATGTTTTCAGAAACCAACTGGAAAGATAATCAGTTATCCATATAATGAATATCTACACTAATGGAATTGTTTTAATACATATTGCTTACCTCACAAAAAATTAAATTTGGTGTAATTCTTTGAAGATCAAGAGAAAGAAAAGCTTTTTCTGAAAATCTGTAGTTGTGAAAAATTCAATAAGTTAAAATATAGCAAAAGCAACAATGAATCCCTTGCTTTGCTTTCTTTAGTTCAATATGATTTAAATTCTCATTCAAATAAGGAATTAATTATATGCTCATCTATTAAACTATTTCTAGTGTTTATTAAATAATTTCTAAAGATTTATTTTATTGTTTTTGACAGAGACAGAGAAACAGAGAAAGAGACAGATAGACAGAGAAAAGGGGGAGGTCATCAGTTTTCAACATGGTTTCATTCCACACAGGTGGGCGGTGGCTGCGCAGGGTAGGAACTGGGCTGGGGGCCTCCCACGTGGGAGCTGCACCCCCTTGAGCCAGAGGCTGAACTGGGAGGCAAGATCGGAACTGGGGACCTCCTTCATGGGAAGCACACCCCATTTCAGCATATGGGTCTGCATGGGCCTGGGCCAGAATTCGATCCTCAGTTTCCAGGGGCTGCAAAGTGAGCACTTAACCTGCTGAGCCATCTGGCTTCTCCTTAAATATTTAATCATATATTTATACATTTAAATTTTCCATACTCTATAACTTTGATAATTACATTATATACCAAGATCCATTCCATCATTTTAGACATTTATATAATGTAAGTCAAGTGCTCAGACATTCAACATAAAGCCAAAGTTAGACCATTTTCAACAACTATAACTTTTCCCCAACGGTCAGTAATCAAATATGACTTGAAAGACAAAATTGTTATTTCTACCCTTTCTCTATCATACATATGGTACATACTAGAATGTAGATTATAAGTGTGACCTCCATGAAACTCCCTTCCAGGAGAACAGATTGTGACAAATCTTGGCAGCAACTCTCAGTGTAGTTTCTATAGAAATGTGTGTTTCCTCTCATCCCATCTTACTAGAAGTTTAACAAGAGAAACTGCTAAGAGCTTATTGAACTCATGATCTCTCTTATTCAAAGAGACCCAACAGTGTCTAGGAAAGACATAATAATATGATTAGTTACTGAAAACACAAAAGCTATCACTTCAATTAGTAAGCTTTCTTCTGACAGAATAACTGTAAAAACCAAAGATGATTAAGCAGGTGATTATTTCTATTTTTCTGGGCACATGAGTGAAGGGGTAAAAGGTTATTTTTAAAAAGCTTCTTAGGAAGAAAGAAGTAATGTTTTTAAGGAGATAAACTATTCTTCTGAAAAGGTAGAAGGGTTGTCCTCACATAGAGTAATAGCCTTTTAATCAAGACGGTTACTTTTTATAAGCTGCCAATATTTCCTTTAGTTTCCAGAGAACATCTAAGGTGTTTCAGTGATAAAAATGTAATTTTGCTTTCCAATCAAAAAGATAGTTAAGCTATATTTTCTCATGTCATTAATTTGTTTTTGGCAAATGTATACAACAGCAATAAAAAAATCACTGCATCTCGTATTTATAGGAGATTCTTCCTTAAAATTTTAAATTCTTAGAGATGCATTAACTTCCATTATTGATGTACCCCCTGGAAATTAGATGTGACTATATTTGAGGCCACAGAGATAATTTAATTGATTTGCTCAACAGGACCCAAAAGTCAATTCTAAGACCAAATCCTAGGTTTCTCTTTAACAGTGCAAGGCCAGATCTCTTGTTTTCTACAGTGAAAAAATAAAACTCAGTAATAACCACTAGTACCACTGTTAATGAGAAATATAAGTGGTTTTCACACTTTCTTCACTGGTAATCATGATTCAAGGAATAAATATCTTGGTTTTTTTTTTTCTTTTGGGACATACATGGGCTACTGGCCAACGCATCTACTACTGGTCTTTAATTAGTGATCTCATAAATCCTAGCAGATGAACTGACCTTCTAACCCACTAAAAATACAAACGGTATTTGTCTGATTTACTCACTATTAAATAGTATCAATAAATGACTAAGATATATAATCGTACATAAAATACACCCAGTGCTTCAAACAACTACAAAATAAATTGATGGCATTTACAGGTAGAAAAATGTAAGTGCTAAAGCATCCTGCATATGATGACAAATTCAATGTTCACAGTTTGTGTTAAAACCTTAACCGTTTGTTTTCCTCCAATTGTTGCTAAATTGCTTACTTTACTATGTATTATAATTTACTTGAACAAATTATTATCACTTGAAAGTAAAACTAGATATTTGCACTCAATGTGTTCATTCATAAACAGATCACTGTCTTATAAAACATGTTTGCTATATTTAATCCAGTCTCACATATTAAAACTTTTATTTTTAAATGTAAATATTATTCACATTTATTGCCTTTAATCTCAAAACACTCAGTAATATTTCATGAAGAGATATCACAAAAACTAAAATAAAACAAAAGATCTCAAAGTCTTATTTCTGGAAGGTTAAGTTTTTTCCTGAGTAATGTATCATGTCTACTTCTCCCAGTCTTTCAGGAAACACACACAGACATGCAGAACTGATGTAAATAAATGGTTGATTATCTGATAGATAAACACCAAAAGTCCACAGGCAAGTACTAGCTACAATTAAATTAAAGATAGTCAGGATATGGGTAAAATACTACATTTGCTCTTGCTCTTATATGGAATTAAATTTTACTTGCCACTTTCCTTTTAGTGTTTCCTTCTCAAAGTATAAATGAATGTTAAAGTCACGTGACAACAGAAACAAATCTTGTGTATGAAGGCTAATATAATACAGTAGGAGGCAGACCCTGAAAGAAGCCATAGCTGTTTATGTTACATAAACTCACTACCTTAATGGGGAGTCCTGCTTCTCTCTGTCCAGTCCAAGTGAGTAAAAAGCAACCCAAAGGATGAAGTCTCTTGTATGTGTGCTTTGAACATTATAAAAAGGCTATTGCCCCCAAATTCCTCCTGGATTTATTTTGGTAGATGACAGAAATAGAGATTGTATTTTTGGATTAGGAAGGATTTGTTCTCTTCTGGAATAAGAATTACCTCCTGGTGAGGGTGACAAAAGCCTCATTAGTCAGCCTGCCTGCACTTAACAGACTTGATTAGATTGAGGAATAATGAGACCCATCACTGAAGCCTTTTTTTGATGCATTACAAGAGATCTGGACGCCCAGAGGTTTTGCATAGTTAGAATGACCTGGGAAACTGTCTATTGGAGTTAGTGTCTCAAATACTAAACAGGAAAATGAAGGCTAAGACACGATAAAGCGTTCAATTACACACACTGTGATTAAACTGATCTTCAAATAGACAGAGTGTAGCAAAATTCACCACAGGAGAAATATTTTTGTCATCTGAGGAATTCTTGAGTGATAATGTCCAAGTCAACATTACTAAGCCCTGTTAACTTCCTTCAGTTTTATTTTTAGAAGAAATCATATTATATTCTCATGGAGAAATGAGGTTTAATGAACTACTTCAACTTTTACATTTCAAATGACATTCAGAATTTATGAAGACTCTCCATAGTTAGTCACTGGTAACTTTTCTCCAAGGGCTTTCTTAATCTGCTTCTGCTCCTCATGATCCATGGAAGTCCTACACTTTGAGGTTCCAATGACCTTTGTTTCACCATATGAAATAGGTTAACCTTGAAACTAACTCCACGTTGCCCAGTTCTCTCAACTTGGTTGCTTCCCAGAAAATTGCTTGGCCTCATATTTAACTAAATACTTACTAGTAAACTGTCTAATCAAGTTCTATCTTGTTTAAGGGCATTTTTATTTGCCTAAACTTTCATCAATACAATGGTCACAACTATTTTATCATTTGCTGTCTTCTGCTTCAACCTTGCATTCATGGATTGGTTAAATTTTACCAAAGCCAGAATTTGATCTTCTTTTGCTTTCTGTCATACAGAGAGCTACTGAACTTGTCCCACTTCTGCAGTCTCAGACAACTAGTTTGGGGAATTGTTTTTTATTATTTGTGGTAGAGAGGCTGGTGTAGAAGCCTTTTCTCAACACTTCAATCTTACCTGTACTTGCAGATCTCAAGAGTGGGCACCTCCTCACATTCTACCATATTAACTAATATTGCCTGCCTCAGCTGTTTATGTATAATGCCATCTCTAACATTTTATTTGTTTAACATCTATATGGTTGAACATGTCTTAGATTTTTTTTAAATCCTGGCTAATAAATTTGATAAAACCCTGACAAGATAATCAAAGAAAGAAAGAAATGCACAAATTTAATTTAATTTAATATTAAGAAGGTACAGTGCCCAGTGCAGAGTGTGAGAATAACTAATTTTTAGTTTCCAGGTTGTCTTCTCCTCAGAAACAGGCCTTGAAAATGCATTGTGAGGAAGAGAAACAAAGATTTATGTGCACAAAGATGTTCTATACGCCAGTATATGTAAGACAGAATGGTCACAATAAAAAGTGTCCTTGGGAAGTTATAAAATAAATTATATGTATTCTACAATTGTAAGTAGAATATGAAAAACACCATGAAGGACTGCATAAGGTAATGGCAAATATTAAAAACCATAATACAAAATAAAATTATATCTATACTGGGTTAATTATCAGGTGCATCGGCATACACATGTTTATCAATGACTGATAGAACACATAAAAATAGTTTGACATTATCAAATAAGAATTATTTTGATTCTTTTTGTGTGTCCTTTGTTTTTGTTGTAATCTTATGTGTATGACAGTTAAGAACTAAAAAATACCTACTATATTAGACTCTTGAAAGAGTAAATTCCAAATAATTAGGTGAGTCCTAAAAGTAGAGAATTAATTTATTTGTAACCAAATGCAACTACTTAACTGTTGTACAATATTTAAGCTTTGTACTTGGCCTTCACGGTTATTGAGATAATTAGATGATGCTCCACCTCTAATCTTTTAAATTTAAAATTGATATTTCTTCTCAGTCTCTTTGCACTACAGATTCTTATCCTTTAGTTTAATCCAGGGAGGAGGGGTGAGGGGGGGAAAATACCCAAATATAAAAAGAAAAATGGTTAATCCTAAAGTCCACCTACATATATTTATATTCAATCCATTTCTTAACTCTTGCCTGTATGTCAACAAGAACATATTTAGCTTGTGTCCTCTTGTGAGAAAATGAGTCATAATTCTCAACAGACAGTTATGAAGATCACATCCTATGTAAACTTGATCAAGAAAAGTTGGAATTAAATAGCATATTAATGAGAATAACTTCTAGACAAAATTATAATATTCTATAATGGAGACCAACTACATAGAGGATATCATGCATAAGATTATAAATTTGCTTCAAGAAATAACATTCTTTTAGGCTCTTAAAAATGACATTACTTCTGTTCATTTAATCTACAGTAAAAAAATGAGAATAGTTATCAACTCAAATAAAATCAAACAGCAACAAGCTATCCAATCATTTAACCAACCAAAATAATGGCCAAGAAAGAAAGAAAGAAAGAAAGAAAGAAAGAAAGAAAGAAAGAAAGAAAACAAATTATATGTGCACACACAATGTTATAACTTGAAATAAGTTAAAATAAAATTAATGCTGAATGAATCATGAGTCAGAAACTAGAAGAGATTAAGAAGGCCAAAAACAAGAATTTAATACTTAGATATATTAATATATTATGCATTTGAAGAATACTAATTTATGTTACATTATAGATGTTAAATTATAAAACACCTAAATATTCATTCATTCTCATAATTTGTGAGGCACTGTGTTAGGTGAGGGGGGTGGATAAAGAGTCCCAAAGAGAATCTCTATCTAGCCGCTACCCAACTCATTGTATAGTTGGGGAAAGCAGAGACAAGAAAATATGATTAGCACATAATTATGTTTGTATGGGGTAGGAGAGATCTCTGGAAATAGTGGCGGCTAATTTTAAATTGAGAGGAGTAAACTTTATTATGTGCAGACAGGTGGGAGAATGTGAGCTAGACATTCTAGGCACAGAAAACAGCTCAGCCAGAACTACTGAGATAAAGAAAAGCTAGAGTTGATTAAAGGTGACCCCTATAATATAATAGCTTAATTTTAACACCTTCACGTTTTTAACACCCATGATAATAAATAAACTTCATAAAATTTCTTCCTACTTCCCAGGAACATTAAAAATACCTGAAGCATTAAAAACATTCACTTGGGGCTGGAAATTTTATTTTGAAATGTTAGAATCCCATTTAAAAAGCTTAGCAAAGATCTTACTAAATTAAGGAGCAAAGGATCACTGAAAAACATTATCATATAATTTTTTCTCCTGTGATTTACTATGCAAGAAATTTTCAAAATCACTGGTACATATTAATTGGTAATGACAATTTCAAGACATGTGACTCTAATTTTGAAAGTAATTCAAATAACCTCGGATCAAAGATAATAAATCCTGTTATATGAGCAAGAACCCTCCCCTCAAGCCAGAAAAAGAAAAAAAAGAATTATCTTAGAGGATGGACCCCTTGTAGTACATGCTTCCCCAGCTAAGTGAGCATTCTAGGAATCTATCTGCATCAGTGTACCAGCTGGCATATAAGAAGCTGAGTTCAGGTTCAGTGAATTTTCCTTGGAGACCCTACCAAAGTGCTTGCCCATTTCACAATGAGTGATGTCCACGAACAATGTGTAGCATGACAATGCATCTGCCTACACCATGCTGAGTATTCTGCTGTTTTTGATCAAAAACAGCATGAACCCCATGCCCTACCCTGATCTCACGCCCCCTGCCACCCCAACCATGACTTGTTTTTGTTTTCCCTGAATGAAAAAAAGTCCTTGAAGAGAAATGTTTGCCAATATAAAAGAGGTGAAACAAAAACAGCAGAAACACTACAAGTCATCAAAATCAGTGAGTTCAAAAACTCTTGAGCTGTGGAAAGTGTCTCAACAGGTGTAAGGTACTGAATGAAGAGTACTTTGAAGGTAACCAGTTTACACACATAAGAACAAGTACACAATTATTTATAAAGAAATTTAAGTTTTTTTGGGTCCCCCCTCATAGGAAGTTTTACTTGGAAGAGAAGCTTTCAATCCTGATGTGTTTAAACAGATTTAAGAATCTTAACCTACATTGTATATGTTAAAAGTAGTTTAAAAGTTAAGTAATTTTATTAAATTTAGTATTTCATAAAGTATGTTTTTATACTTAGTATATAACTATCTCTTTATATATGTTCTATTTATTTTTTAATAAAGATTGATCTTAATCAATATGAACTAGATAGTTTGGAATCAATGACCATGTTCATAGAAAACTTAAATTTTCCATGATTCGGGATTTTTACTTTATAGAAGCACATTATGTGGTAAGTTGATACCAACTGTCTGTTTGTAATGCTAAATCATAAAATAAGTTAGGGACAAAGCAAATCATGTCTTTTTATACAATGTAAAGAAGCTTATACTTTTATTTAAATGATGAGGACAATTTCTTTTTTTTATAACATAGATAACACTTTTCTAGGTTGTTGAGGAATATATATATATATATATATATATATATGTATATGTATATGTATATGTATATGTATGTATGTGTGTGTATATATGTGTGTGTGTGTATGTGTGTGTGCGTGTGTGTGTTTTCTTTTCTGACAGAGAAGCAGAGAGAAGGAGGGCCCAGAGGAGTCTCAATCGTTGCATGTCACTGGTTTTCTGCATAGTTTTCATTCCACAGGTGTGCACAGGGCTATGCAGGGCAGAAACTGGGTCAGGGGCCTCCCACATGGAGCTAGCCCTGGTGAGAACCAAGCTGGGTACACACCCAAGTCTAGCATGTGGGCCCACAAGGGCCAGGGCTGGGATTCAATCATCACAACCTGGAGCTGCAAGATGAGCACTCAACCACCTAGCCATCCCAGCATCCCCAGAGGAAGATATTTTTCATATTAGCAAAAATTTAGTACTATTGTTAAAAAATTTAGGTGGACATAATTTATAGATGTACATGGGTAGGCTATAGATGCTTCATTATTTCAGTTATATAATGCTGTATAAAATGAGTTCACAATATAATTTATTATAAGGTATAGGTAGTATTCTTGCCATACAAATAAAAGTGGAAATTATTATATTCATTTCCCTGCAACACGGTGAAATAGCAAAAAAACTGGGGAACTAAAAGGTAAATATTTTCATCAGGAAAGACATGTTCCCAAAATTAAAAATTTTTTTTTTTTTAATATTTATTTATTTATTTATTTTTAATTGTTTTTTGACGAGAGAGAGAGAGAGAGAGAGAGAGAGAGAGAGAGAGAGAGAGAGAGAGAGAGATACAGAGACAGAGAGAGAACTGAACTGGGGGAGCTCCCAGTTCAGCACATGGTTCCGCACAGGCCGGGGCCAAGATTCGATCCTTTGTCCCCGGCAATGCAAAGTGAGCACTTAACCTACTGAGCCATCCTGTCTTCCCCTTTTTTTTATTTTTAAATCTTATTTTGTATTTATTTATTTATTTTTGACAGGGAGATACAGAGACAGAGAGAGAACTGAACTGGGGGAGCTCCCAGTTCAGCACATGGTTCCTCACGGGCCGGGGCCAGGACTTGATCCCGGGTCGCCGGTGCTGCAAAGTGAGCGCCCAACCCACTGAGCCATTCCAGCCTCCCCTAAAAAATTATATATAGCAGCTTTGCATTTTAATACAGCTTTGAGTTTTAATATAAAGTGTGCTAGTTTAATAGTATAGACACGGCACAAGAGTAAATTCTAAGGATTCAGTAAAGCATAAGAAAAATACTACTTATTTGAGTATAGTTAAATCAGAAAGATTCACCTGGGAGTCAGGTAGTAGCTTCTTATTAAGCTTTTCTACTTTTATATTATTGCTAAAAATAATTTTATAAAGCATTTCCCTCCCTTGCTTAATATTTTATGTTTTCTCTATACTTGAAATACAAACATATTCTATCATAATCAGTACATTATGTTTTCTCTATAGATGATTAATTACTTCATAATAAATTTTTTAAAACTGATACCATTATAACTATGATTACAGTGCAGTTAATCCAGAAAGAAATCACCCCAAAATAGTCTCCATGTGTTTACAGAATAACTATGACTTAAAAAGGAAATAAAATCTAAAAATATTTTTAACTGTTAACCCATATACACATGCAAAATGTAGCTAAAAGAAAGCCTCAATGTAGCTAAAAATATATAACCTCAGGATCCATCTCAACAAAAGAAAACAGACCAAAACAGAAAAATAAAAAACACTATAATAAACTCAAAGAAAGTAGAAGTAGAGCATTAAACATAAAAGCATAACTAAATAAAAGTCAGAGATAGAACTGACAAAACTACAGGTTTATTCATTGCAAAAATTAACAAAATTGACAAAATCTTTCAAACCTGATCAATAGAAAAAAACAACAAAAAAAACCCAAAAACAAAGGTAGACATAATCAATATCTATAATACAAAGAAGTCATATACAAAGAAGTCATATACAAATATCTATAATACAAAGAAGTCATAGCTATTGATACTATAGACATTAAGGAAAGAACAAAAGTATATTATGAATAAGTGTATTCAAAAAAATTTGAAAACTTAGGTGAAGTAAATAAATCCCAAGAAAATTATAAGAAAACAAAGAATATTTAAGAAAGAGTACAACAAAATGAATACAAACTCACTGCAAATAAAATTATACAACACTGAGGGGAACTTAACAAATACATTATAGATGGAATTATGTACAACGACTCATGGATTGAAAGAATCAATCTTACCAACATGCTTTCTCACCTCAAGTTTACCCATAAAGTCAAAAAAACTTAAAATTTTAAGAAACAATTATGTAAAACTGATCAAGTGAATTCTATGATTTATACAAAAATGGAAATGAATAGATAAGTACTTGCTCTACTGATAATAATATTTTATTATAAAGGCACTGTAATTAAAAAATAAAATACTGTGGTAATTATACAAAAAGAGACAAGTAACAAAAGATACAGAGAGAGCCTATGTATATATGAACACTGAATTTAGAAGAAATTGGTACTGTGAACAGAACAGTGGCTAGAAACAGTGCTGGACAAAATATATATCCATATCAATAAAAAAACTTGATGCCTATGCCATCACACATAAAATTAATAATCACAGATTGTTATAGCTCTAAATATGAAAGGCGCAACAATGAGGTCTCTACATTATCATATTAAAATAATATCTTTATGACTTTGGCATTTAGCCACAATTTCTTAACCACAAAACAAAATAACTAAAGAGGAACAAGGATACATGAGACCAATAAAATCCAAATATTCTGTGCTTCAAAAGATAAAACAAAAAAAAATACACAACAAAAAAAATCAATAAAAGTGAAAAAGGTTTACATATATAATTGTAAAGGGTTTTGTGTCTAAAACATAAACCCATAAAAAAACAACAACAGACATTTAAAAAAAAATACTTCCAAATAATTCACAAAAGGAGATAATTGAATGGCCAATAAATACATTAAAAAAGGGTTTAAATCTTACTAGTAGTCAGGATTTTGCAAATTAAAAGTACATTAATATACAACTACCCACCCACGAGAATGGCTAACAAATTTGAAACAAAACAAAACAATATTCAGGTTATTTAATATATGGAATAATAAAAATATTACCATGCAACTGGTTCGACCATTTTGGAAAATCATTGACGTTATTTTTCTGAAACAAATACATGCACACCCTGTGCCTCAGTAATCTTCTACAAGCAGAAATGTGGGCAAGTATTCACTAGGAGACAAATACAATAACATCCAAGTCAGTAATGAAATAAACCAAGATTAGATTTATTAGCTGCACATTCTAGTAGGAAAATTGATTCCAAAATAGTACTTGGACTTGAAATCAGTGCTTCTACTTTTCTGTCACATGACTTAGAGTCATTTACTTGAATTCATAGTTCACTATCAATAAGAGAGAAAATTTTCCATCTATTTCACAGTCTTCATATGAATATTAAGTGAGACCAGAAATATGAAGTACATGTCATCCTATACTAGGGCCATGTGCAAGTTCTGAAATAGGTCAGTTGAATTTACAATTGGCAAAAGCAACAAGTTATGTGTGCCTTTAATTTTCTAAAGGCAACTAATTTTCTCTCGTGTAAGAGAACAGTCATTAAAAAAAAAAAAAATTAAGTTCATGTTTTTTGTACCTAGCCATAAAAGAAAGAAAATTTAAGTAAAGGTGTGTATTCTCACCTCAATCTTCTTCACAAGATAGTTATGATTTCTGTTGATATTTAATGCTTCACATTTCCCTTTAATATAATGTTCTCTGCTCCAGAGCACACAATTTTTTATACTTAAATGTAACAATTAATTTCTAGGAATGGTATACATAGTATAACAAACATCAGAACCTAGGAATGAATTTTAGAAATGTGCAAATATGTTTACTATTATAGGATTTTATATATATTTAAACATACTCAAGCACAGTACATGAACAATTAACATATGGAAAAGGAAAATACATTTCCATTTAGCTGAGGAAGATAGATTTAAAGTTCATTTAAATATTCCCATGTCTCATGCATCTTTTGTATTTTCCTGACTGGAAGAGATAACAGTGTCTTTTTCAAAGCAGCTATTTAACATTTCATACAGTTTGCTTTCTCCACAATATCTTGCAAAAACACCAGCTAATTTTGAAGAAACTTGGTCAACGAAAAGTTCTCAAGATATAAATTATTTTCCAATTTTGGTGCAGTAGGCTATCTTGAAAATAACTGGCAGTTGAAAAAACCTTTTATAGGCAAACAATTTCTCTCATTTAAACTGGGTATTAATAAAATTTTCAATGTTAGTGTGAATTACAGAAATATAGGATTATATTAAAGCAGTCTACAAGTTATAGAATCTGGGGTTTAGTTTCAAAATATTTAAGCAAATCTCAGTGGGCAGCCAGTTTCAGCACAGACCTGAAGAAGGGAATTGATCTCAAATCCCTTCAACATTGTTTCTGTAAAGTGTCCCAGAACAATTGCTCTAGATTCACCTGGGAGGCTTGTAACATTGTAGGTTTCTAGCTTAAATCTGACTTACCGGTAGATGGTGAGAGGGAATCCACACCTTTTACTAGTTCTCAGCTAATTTTTTATGTGTACTAAACTTTAAGAATCTAGTCCCTGATCTTCTGTTTGGGAGTGTTTAAATAAGTAACCAAGGAGGCCATTACATTGATGTGGCTCTAATGCTGTGGAGGTCTTCTGAAAGCAAACAGAAATCAAAGGCTCAAGCTTACATGCTGAGGATGACTAATCACAAACCACCAACTAGGTTTAAGCTGTGTTCCTTCTCAAAGGCTTTCTCCTGATAACTGCAGGGCGGAATGTGCCCAACCCACTTCCGGTTTGATGCTGCCAGATTGGAATCAATTTTTGCTAACAAAAAAACAACAACAAAAAAACTCTTAAAATTATGAATAGGCCTCAGTTTATATTTTAAAAGGAGATTTAAAACTTCTTCATAACTCTTGAAGAATTCAAGAACCAAAACCTGTACTCTGGTTGCCTGAGTGATGCTTCTGATTAAGGTGCTATTCGCTGAATCAGGAAACCTGATATAGCAGATATGGGGGAACAGGTCTGAGTGGTACTTTTTAAAATTAGCATTCGATTGTAGTCTAAATTCCAGCATATTTCAGTCCCTTTTTGTTGCTTGATATTCCAACTCTGTCTTTTAGGTGCTATCTTGTAAACATTTATAGTCCACTCATCTATTCAGCCACTCACTTGTAAACCTCCATTTCTAAGGACCCTGAAAAGGCAGAGGTAAGAGAACCTATCACATCACAGCTTCAAAATTTCCCAGCTGTGCCTTTTGCATCTTGAAGCTGGGAGAAACCTTAGTGAGAGAACTGTTGTTCAAAAGTAATATAAAAGCATATGGTCAGTGTAATAAACACTTCTATTCGGTCAGTTGAGCAAAGTGAATAGTGTGATAATTTCTATGGACACAGGGACATTGCTATTCCATGGTATTAACTGTAATGCAACTAGAAACTTTTATTTTGTGTTGTTTTGGAGCTTATAATCACTATACATAAGATACCCCAAATCTGTTTATTCCAAAATAACATTACATACTGAATTAGATCTTTGTTATTTATTTCAAATATTTGTAGTTCACTATTTGACTAGTATACACATTAACTAAAGGTAGTAGGTGGGAGTGTGTGTGTGTGTATGTGTTCGAAGGGAACTCTTAAGAAATATTTTTAAAAGGAAATATCTGGACATGATAAAAATGTAACCCATTAAACCAGATAGAAAGAAAGCAGGTAAGTTAGCTACCTTAAGTGCCTGAAAGACCATTGCTGATTGTGTTGCCAAGCAACCTCAAGTAAAAGCTTCCAATTTCTCTATTAATCATAATAATTGATTCTGCAGAATAAACATTTTAGGAAACAATAAGATCTAGTGCCTGAGCAACAGGAAGAAGAAAAAAAAAGCCAAGGGAAACCCATCTTGCCTGTTGGTGTAATTTCCTGCCTTCCTCTCTCATAAAAAATTAAAAAGAAAAAAGAAAGAAAGAGAAGAAAATAAAAAGATGTTCATCGGATCGTAAATGCATAAAACTAAAGAGAAAATTAGTTGAGAGTTTTGAATTCTGAAACTTGAAGTTCTTCAGATTTTTGAATTAACTAGAATGGCCAGCAGAAAAACAATGTTTGTGAAGTGTGAATTCATTCAGCTGTGTTAGCTCCCTTTGTCTAATGAGCCAGTTTCTTGACATTTGTACATAAAAACTTAGCTACCTTGAAGAAGAATATTTGAAAGGGGAGGAGGAGGAGTTTAAGTGTACAGTTCTCTATCTATGAATTATAGAGTACATATGGTAGAAAATAAAACTACTACAATATATCTTGTTTTATGGTGCTTCACAGATAATGTGTTTTTGTTTTTGTTTTTTTACAAATTGAAGGTTTGTGTCAGCCATTTTCCAAAAACATTTGCTCACTTTGTGCCTATATCACATTTTGGTAATTCTCACATCCCAAACCTTTTCATCATTGTTATATTTGTTTTGATGATCTGTTATCAGTGATCTTTGATGGTACTATTGTAATTATCTCAGGGTGCCATGGACTATTCTGATATAACATGGTGAACTTAATAAATCTTTGTGTTATGATGTTTCCACTGACAAGCCGGTCACCCACTGCTCTACCTCTCCTTTTGCCTTCCTGTTCTGAGACAAAATAATGTTGAAATCAGACCAATTAATTACCCTGCAATGGCCTCTATTTGCTCAAGTGAAAAGAATCGCATGTCTCTCAGATTAAATCAGAAGCTAGACATGATTTAGCTTAGTGAGAAAAGCCTGAAAAAAAACAAGATAGGTTGAAAGCCAAGCCTCTTGTGCCAAACAGTTAGCCAAATTGTGAGCAAAAACAAAACAAATCTTTAAGAAAATTACAAGTGATACTCCAGTGAACACACACATGCTAAGAAAGAGAAATATTCTTATTGCTGATCCAGAGAAAGTTCTAGTGGTATCAATAGAAGATCAAACCAGCCACAATGTTCCTTTTAGGCCAAAGCCTAATCCAGAGCATGGACACAATTTCCTTCAATTCCATGAAGGCTAAGAGAGGTGAGAAAGCTGTAGAAGAATGTTTAAAGCTAGCAGAGAATAGTTCATAAGCTTTAAGGAAAGAAGCCATGTCCATAATACAAAAGTACTGAAATACCAAGTGCTGACATAGAAATTACAAGTTTTCCAGAAGATACAGCTAAGATCATCAATGAAGGTGGCTACACTAAACAACAGATTTTTTTTCAATTGTTAAATTTATTGGGGTGACATTGGTTGGCAATATAGTTTCCAGGTGCACAACCCCACACCACACTAACCATGCATTGAATTATGCACCCACCACCCAGAATTAGCTCTCCTTCCATCACCACATATCTGGTGCCCACTCCCAACTCCACACCCCTCATTCTACCTCCCCCCTCACTCTGAGGTAACCACCAAACTACTGAGTGTGTCTATAAGTCTTTGTTTCTTTGTTACTTTCAGTTTTATAATCCACCTAGAAGTGAGGTCATATGGTTCTTAATTTTTTTTCAGTCTGACTTGTTTTGTGTAATAAGATGGTCTCTAGGTCCATCCATGTTGCCAGAAATGACTGTATTTCATCATTTCTTATCGCTGAGTAGTATTCCATTGTGTAAATGTACCACATCTTCTTTATCAAGTCATCTATTGAAGGGCATTTTGCTTGTTTCCATGTTCTGGCCACTGCGAACAGTGCTGCAATGAACATGTGGGTCAGACATCTTTAAAGATTAAGGTTTTCAGGTTTTTTGGGTAGATGCCCAGTAGAGGGATGGCTGGGTCATATGGTAATTCCATTCTTAATTTTTTGAGGACTCTCCATACAGCCTTCCATAGTGGTTGTACCAGTTTACATTCCCACCAGCAGTGTATGAGGGTTCCTTTTTCTCCACAGCCTCTCCAACACTTGTTGTTTCTTGTTTTGTTGATTATAGCCATTCTAAAAGGTGTGAGATGATATCTTGTGGTTTTTATTTGCATCTCCCTAATTGCTAGTGATATTGAGCATATTTTCATATATCTAAAACAGATTTTTAATGTAGACAAAACAGCTCTATATTAGAAGAAGGTGCTTTCTTGATTTTCATAGCTAGTGAGAAAAATTTAATGTCTGGCTTTACAGCTTCAAAAGACAGGCTGACTCTCTTATAAGGGGCTAATGCAGGTGGTGACTTTAAGGTGAAGCCAATGTTGACTTACCATTCCCAAAATCCCAGGGCTCTTAACAAATATGCTAAATCTATTCTGCCCTTGTTCTGTAAATGAAAAATCAAAGCCTGATGATAACCTATTGTTTACAATATTGCTTACTGAATATTTTAAGCCCACTGTTGATACCTATTGTTCAGAAAACAAGATATCTTTTAATATATTATAGCTCATTGACAATGTACCTGGTCACCCAAGAGCTGTGATGGAGATGTACATGAGATTAATGTTGTTATCACATTTAACAAAACATCCATTCTGCAGCCCATTAATTAAAGAGTACTTTTGACATTCAAGCTTTATTGTTTAAGCAATACATTTTGTAAGGCTATGGCTACCTTAGTTAGTGATTCGACCGATAGAGCTGGGCAAAGTAAACTAAAAATTTTCTAGAAAGGATTCACAATCCAGATGCCATGAAGAATGTTTATGATTCATGGGAAGAGGTCAAATATCAACATCAATAAAAGTTTGAAAGAAGTTGATTCCAAACTTTGAGGGGTTCAAAATTTTAATAAAGGGGGGAAGCCGGGATGGCTCAGTGGGTTGGGCGCTCACTTTGCATCGCCGGGGACCGAGGATTGAATCCCGGCCCCGGCCCGTGCGGAACCATATGCTGAACTGGGAGCTCCCCCAGTTCAGTTCTCTCTCTGTCTCTGTCTCTGTATCTCTCTCTCTGTCAAAAATAAAAATAAATAAAAATATATTTAAAAAAATTTTAATAAAGGAAGTAACTGCAGATGTGGTGAGAATAGAATATGAGCTAGAATTAGAAGTGGAGCCTAAAGATCTGACCAAATTCCTGTAATCTCACAACAAAACTTTAATGAATGAAGAGTAGTTTCTTACAGATAAACAAAGAAAGTGGTTTACTGAAATGGAATCCACTCCTGGTGAAGATGTTGTGAAGATTCTTGCAATGACAACAAAGGATTTAGAATATTGTATAAACTTAGTTGACAAAGCAGCAATAGGACCTGAGAGGATTGACTCCAATTTTGAAGTAAGGCCTATTGTGGGCAAAATGTCAACAAACAGTTTAAAGCAACAAAGAAACAACCCAAACCAAAAATATTTACAGATATAGACAATAGTTTAATGGTGGCCAGAGTGTAAGAGGGGAGGGAGGTAGTGGAGGAGGGAGGAAATATTAAATATCTAGTGATGGAAAGAAAACTGACTCTGGATGGTGAGCACACAAAGCAACACTAAGATGATGTATTATTGTTAAAATCGTACACTTGAAACCTATGTAACTTTACTAACCAATGCCACCTCAATAAATTTAATAATAAATTTTTAAAATAGCAAAAAACCGCATTTTATACTACAGAGAAATCATTTGTGAGTCAACCAAAGATACAAATTCTGTTGCCTTATTTTAAGAAATTGCTGCAGTTGCGCCCTGATCAATCAGTACCCTTCAACATCAAGGCAAGACCTTCCACCAGCAAAAAAGATTGCAACTCATTGAAGGCTCAAATGATAGTTAGCATTTTTTAGCAATAAAGTATTTTAATTAAGGTAAACACATTTTAAATGATATAGTGCTATTGTATACTTAATAGATTATAGTAGAGTGTAAATATAACTTTTATATTCACTGGGAAAACAAAAAAAGCACCTATAATTTGCTTTAGTATGATATTCACTTTATTGTGACTGCCTGGAACTAAACCTGCAATATTTCTGAGTTTTGCCTGTACCTATATTAATCACAATTTCTTCATGTTATTAAAAACAGACATCTTAGATGTTTCTTTGCACAACCAAAAGGTAGGTAAAAATTCAAAAAAACAATATACTGTATTTTTGTTTAAAATTTATTATTTTAAAAAAAACCATTGCTTTTTTGAAAATAATATATTATCATAAAATGACACACATGTGGATAATTGTTATACTTTAGGCAAAGGTTATATTTTATTACTGGTAATTTTTCTTTATTTAGGCATTAATATCCTGTTATTGCTAGCATTCTTATTTATTTATTTATTTAGATTGTTAAATTTATTAGGGTGACATTGATTGGTAAAATTACGTTGGTTCCAGGTGTACAATTCTATAATATATCACCTATGTATTGCATTGTGTGTTCACCACCCAGTGTTAGTTCTCTTTCCTTCACCATCACCTCCCTGTTTACCCTCAAGTAACCACTAAACTATTGACTGTGTCCCTGAGTTTGTGTTTTTTGTTACTTTCAGTTTTATATTCCACCTATAGGTGAAGTCATATGGTTCTTGATAATTCTGATTAGTATTTCTTAGCTGATATCCCCCAATATGATACTGAAAAAAAGCAGTTAGCACAGGCACATGAAGAATCACAGTTCCTAAATATTTATATCACCAGCATATCAGAGGGGAGATATTTAATTCAATAACACACATCAGTTTCATGAACTGAATGCAATTTGCTAAGGACATTTTAGTAGCAAAAATGTATCTATTATAGTGTGTTTAACCTTTCCGTGACACTACATATTTATATAACTACTGTTCTATCTATTCTGTTCATAAAAGTCACAAGATTTTTCCCTGTCCTCACCAGCCTTCTTCTGGCTTCTGTACTCACCGAAACTGCCTTTGTTAAAGTACTTGACCTTCTAAAGCAAACTCTGAAAGACTATTTTCAGATAGACTTATTTAGTTGAGGCACTTGACACCTATGGCTGCTCTTCCCTTAAAATGTTTTCCAACATCTGAGACAAGTATGTTCCTTGTTTTCCTCACTTTTGTTCTCTGTTCTCTGTATTTTCCTTCTCTGCTTGTTCCTCAAATCTTAATTCTCAGAACAGATAGGCATTTGCCCTTCCTTTTGTAATTGTCTCTCCCAAACTCAGTCCATGCGCTTTAGATGGGCGACTTCAAGAGTAGGCAGGTGGTCTGAGGTGGGCCACTTTAGAACACTGAATCTCCTTATAAACACAAAGAGCGGACATTTATGAATGGACAAATGACCCAGGGCAGTCAATGTGAAACAGGATAAAGGCATTTATCTGAACTCTGGGTTCCTCTGAACCTAGGTCAGGAAAGATGAACTGTGTGTCCTCAGGGGGAAACAACCAGCTTGAAAACCGAGCCAGTAAAGGGAAAAGTCTGCCTGGCTGGGAGATGGAGAGTCAGTTTTTGAAGATAATATAAGAGCCCTTGGAACCAGCTGTGCTTGAAAACTGGACCAAGGCTTTTACTTACCAATAGTTTCTTTCCTTCTCTTCCTGTCTTCCTCTTTTCTTTCCCCCCTCACTCTCCTCTTCCTTATTTTGCCATCTTAAAAATCAAAGTAGGAAATGCCAGGATGGCTCAGCAGGTTCAGCGCTCTCATTGCAGCCCCAGGATCTGAGGATCAAGCTCTGGTCCTGGCCAGGTCTGTGCAAACCTGTATGCCTAACTGGAGTGTGCTTCCTACCCAAGTTTTGTTCCCACTGGGGTGAGTTCCCCACATGGGAGGTCCCCAGTTTGGCTCCTGCAGGATTGTGCCTCTTATGTAGGAGGCCCCTGGATCCCAAATGTGTGTCTCCCATGCAGAAGGCCTCCTTGCTCATTCCTGTCCAGCACATCCCACGCCCACCCGAGGAATAAAACTGTGTCAAAAACTGATGACATACAACTATGGAGACTGCTCTGGGCCCAATCTCTCTGTCTGTTTTTGCCTGCCTGTCTGTCTCTCTTGATCAAAAACAATAAAATGAATCTTAAAAAAAAAAATCAAAGTAGTCCAACAAATATGCCGCATTTGCCCCTTAGCCATTTATTTCTCAAGTTCTATTTTGTTTATTTAAATATTCACTGTAATTCTCAGAGATGAAACTAGTGTCTAATTCTTATAACTCAACTTTTCTCCTAATCCATATATTTCCTTAAGTGTATTTCTGCCTATCAAAAATCTCTAGCTGGATCTCTCACCGGTTTTTTAAATGTAACTTTGCCCAAAGTAATATGAGTTTCCTCTCTTCACAATATGTTCATCTTTTAGCCTTTATTTTCCGTGATGACCCTATATCTATACTGCTTCCAGGCCAGAAATAGTAATACTATTTTAAGCATTGGAATTCCTAACCAGTGCATTTTTTCTAGTACTGATTTTGATAGAAGAAACTTAATTAGCATTTAAAATTTTCTTAACTATAAAAATAAGTTAGTAAATCAATTTTAAAAAATTTCAATAAAAATTAGGGTGCTAATAATATTATTATATTAACATTTATTCTGTTTTACCCTTTGACAGTCAGCGTTTTAAGTGATTTTCATGGGCTACATTATTTAAATTGCACAAAACCTATAGGTTTTGAATCACTTATTTAAAAATATCCAAATTCAATTAGAAAGAATACTTTTCCTTTGTCAGAAACTGTTAGATCATTAGATACTGTCCCTAGAGATTTCTAGAAACTAATCACAAAACTGGTTTCAGATGTGGGAGGACAACTAGTCTTCTATTCTTAGAGTCATTTGTCTTCATTTTTCTTCATTGAAATATCTTGATATTTTGCTGCAATTTTAATGATTTTAGATTTTATACTGTCTCTATTTTAAGATGGCTTCCCAAAGAAAAATCTTTAGTCTTAGATATCACTTAACTACTTTTTGGTTGAGACTCAGTGGATAAGAATTATAGAAATTGAATGTCATACACATAGACCTTCTATAATTGTTCTTTGGAAGATTTGGGTCTTTGGTCCTCTCTTGGACATCTATCTTTAATGAATTTTTAGACCTAGAATTTCTGTCCTTGTTATCTCTGCAGCCTATATTAGTATCATTAACCACAAAGCATATAAGTATTCCATGCCTGCTATTCTTATATATTAATGAAAGAGTGTTTAGTGCTTATCATATGTTATCAGCAACAGTATAAGATGATCTATGTACCATTTTCAAAATCTAAAATTTATTAAATTACAAATAAATAACAAAAATACAATAGCTATAAAGTAGAATGATGTTTCACAAATTAACTGGAAGTTGTGCTCTTAATAAAATTCATGTATTTTTGTTATTAACTTGAGAGAAATTGTTCATAGTAAGATATGAAAGCAACATATGGAAAAATTGACAGATTTTCATTTGTTAAACAAATTTTGTTCAAGTAAAGGAGATTAAATCACAGGTTAATCTGTTTAAAAATATAAAGAGAAACGCTTAACATTTGCATAGTGAATTATAAAAATGAGGTAAAGAAAGTCAATTATACAGAAAATTGTATAGCAACTAATGGCTTGTAATGTATCTAATATTTCTAGGCTATATATTTGAAAATAAATTTGTAATGATAAGAAATACATAAAGACAAAAGCACTAAACACAACCTTATTGCTTAAAAAACAAAAAAAATATATGACCATGTAAACACCACTTAGGTCAAGAAAAATAATATTGCCATACTCTTGAAACCCTCAATGTGTCCCATTTCAAACACCATCACCTGCCTTCACCCTGTGAGGGCCTTAACTTATATAGCAATAATTCCTTTGTTTTCTTCATTTTGTTTTTACATCCCCAAAATGAAATTTAGATTTTCCTGTTTTGAACCTTTAAGGTATAGGGTTCAAGTAAATCATATTACATGTATTTGTATGTCTTGCCTCTTTAGCTCAATTTATATCTGTCACACAGTTATGTTCTTCAGTGTGACTGTAGTGAAATTATTGCTACAGTTCTATAATATTACATTATAACGACAATACTATAATCAATGTATGTATTCTACTGGTGATGAACATTTGGACTTTTCCCTTCTTAGTTTCAAATTGCTAGTCACCATATTTCCATGAATATTTTATCCATATATTCGGGTACACATGGACATAACTTTCTCCAGAGTATTAAAGTAAGGTAGAATCATAGTTTATGTCTACCTTGACCTTGCATAAATTAAGAAAAAAGTGCTATCCAAAGCAGTTGTTCTGTGGCATTATATAATTTAAAGATAAATGTTTTATTTTTGTTTTATAAATAGAATTGCTATAATATTAGAAAAACTATTTAAAAATATGAATTACCATACCTCTGCAGATATTTTACTATATGGCAATCTGAGTAATGATGGATAGCTTTTAGAAATGTGTAATCCAAGTTGGCCTATACTGGAATGTGATTTTAATGTTATAATAAATTAGTAAAGAATGGTGCCATTCTTATCTTTGAGATGTATTCTTTTCTCTAAAGTCTTTGTCTTAAAAAGATGAAATGAATTATTTAGAGCATTTAAAAATCTCTCACGATGACTTTTCTAAGTGAATTTAAGTGGATAATTATTCAACATTCTCAGAATAATTAACATGATCAATAAATATCATTCCTGATCACCTGAAGTTTGGCAACTTAAGTATAATTTATAGTGCTCCAGAAATCTGTAGCTTTTATTATAACTGAAATGTTCACTTTCATTTTTGTCATAAAAGTCCTTCATCTTTCAGTGAGCAAAGATTGAATTAACCATGTATTTTAATATATATAGGACTAAAACTTCTTAATATTATACCTTCAAAATAAAATATTCAATGAATCAGTCTGTTAAAAGGCCTTTATTTGCTTGATAGCTAATCTAGTTTAGTATCATGCTTCAATCATTATGTGTGTGCACATGCACATGAGTATGTCAAAATAATTAAATCACAGTATTGATCATTTTCTTAAAGAATGTCTAATCTACTTAAATCAATTGATTTCTTCAGTTGTTTACAGTATGCTATGGTATTTTTCCCTATGTACCCCTTTTGAGAGAAACCAATGCATCATAAATGTATGATACCAATGTATCATAAACCAATGTATCATAAACAGTATGTATAAAACAAGCTGCATTTCATGATGCAGAACATAATGACAATGAACAGTAAGTTTAAATACTCTCTCTAGCCTATCTAGATACCATTTGAGTCATAGGCACCTGTTGTGGTATCATGTCACTATATTGTCAGTAGGCACAAATGCTTGATGCCAACTGTCACTTCACTGGGAAATAATATCCTTTTGAAAGATTTAAATCAAAAACTTGCTGGGGTTTTAGAAAATCAGGACAAAGTTCTTTTATTAACTACCAACCAATTATCAGAATGATTTCAAATTTCTTAAAATTGTTTCTGTTTAACACAATTATCTACTTTTAAAAAATCTTTCTTGGGAAGCTGGGATGGCTCAGTGGGTTGGGTGCTCACTTTGCAGGCCCTGGGACCGAGGATCGACTCCCGGCCCTGGCCCGTGTGGACCCATGTGCTGAGCTGGGGAGTGCCCCCAGTTCAGTTCTCACCGGGGCGAGACCCCGGCCCAGTTCCTGCCCTGTGCAGCCCCGCCCACCTGCGGAATGAAACTAAGTGGGAAAACCAACGATGTGTAACTATGGAGACTGTTCTGGGCCCTCCCCCTTCTCTCTGTCTCTGACTCTGTATCTCTCTCTGTCAAAAACAATAAACAAATCTTAAAAAAAAAAATCTTTCTTATGTGTATATGACCACTCCAAAATTATGTCAACTGTTTTATAATTTTATACTATATCCCAAAGAAGTGTTTATTTCTCAACTTTCAGTTATTGTAGTTATAGAAATAATTGAGAAATTTTATGTAAAAAATAACCCCCTCTGTAAGTATCATGGTTGTCTTTTGTGGTTTCTTACTATATGTGCCATCAACCCCTTAAACTCAGCATGTTAAATCAGACTAGAACTTAAACCTCTGGCGAAGATGAAATGACAAAGAGACTTATGCCTTAAATGACTGGGCATCAGACAAAATGCATGGAACAACATTTTTCAAACATTAGACAACAGACAGAACAGGATCATGATTCCTGAGATAAAGAAAATGCAATCTATGGGCCCTTAAATTGTACAAATTGGGGAAGATGGGATGGCTCAGTGGGTTAAGCGCTCGCTTTGCAGCCCCGGAGACGAGGGATCAAATCCTGGCTCCAGCCCGTGTGGACCCATATGCTGAGCTGGGCTGTGCCCCCAGTTCAGTTCTTGCTGGGGGCCCATGCGGGAGGCTCCCGGCCCAGTTCCTGCCCTGCGCAGCCCTGTGCCCACCTGTGGAGTGAAACTATATGGAAAACTAATGCTGTCAACTATGGA
>PVKE010017650.1:0-30485 GCA_004027555.1 Craseonycteris thonglongyai
CCTGCCCCCGCCCCGCGGCCCCCGTCCTACCTGCCCCCGCCCCGCGGCCCCCGTCCTACCTGCCCATGCCCCGCAGGCCCCACCCCACTGCCCGTTTCCAGGCTTTGCCCTCTCGGTGCCGCTCATAGACACACCCTTTTGTCTTGACTCTGGTCCTCGGGCCCAGGGCCCTCAGTCCTGTGTGTTCTGTGTCACACACATACATGCGCACGCGCACATGCACACACCTGTCTCCCTGCTGGCTGCCTCCCGTGTCTGGTGAGCTCGTTTCCCGCTCCCCTCCCGCGCCTGCACCGTCCGCAGCGCCCGCACTGCATGGTGAGCACGGCTGCCCCAGTCCCGCCGAGCTCATGCCACCCGCCCAGCAGCAAGGGTGGGTCAGGCCCGGCAGCTACGAACCCGGGACTCCGGTGAAGGGATTGGACTGTTGAGCAGAACGAGCCTAAAATACAAACCGCGAGTCCACCAGGCAGCTCTGGGGGTAGATGTGTGGACAGCTGTAGGCCCAGGGACAGGGTCAGGGTGGCTTTTGGTCCACAAACCGCCGTGGAGCCGAGGGAACCGATCAGAGACATAGAAACTCAGCATATTGTTATTTCAGGAGCATCTCGACCCTGGCCTCCCAGGCAGTCTGCTCCTTGTCCGTCAAGGCTGGGAAGCAGCCCACCGTGAAGAGAACGTATTCCATGGACATGTCACTTGGTATTTGCAGGGACTTGCAGCCATGCTTCATGGCGCGGAGGGGCTGCGGAGGCGGGTGCAGGGCTCCCCTGGGCGGCTGGATTGTCATTTGCTTGCTGCTAAAGACAGAGTGTTGATACGTGCCCGGCCGGAACAAAAGAATGCATTTAGCTGCTCTCGGGAGGAGTTCTGAAACCCTGCACAGGCGAAACCAGGGCGAGGAAGATAAGGAGTCGCAAGGTTGTGAAACCTGTTATTGGGACTTTAAATAACTCCCTGTTAGGCTGTGCTCTCACTGAGCTTTCCTTTTCCACTTGATATGTTTTACTTTACGTTATTTTGAGAAACAAAACACAATGCCAAGAATCTGTTTCATTTTGGACATGGAGAGAAGTGTTTCAACAAGTGCGGGAAGTCGCTGCAGATTGAACATTGCACTTGCCATTCATCCCCCACCCCCACCCCCCACCCCCGGTACCGATGCTTGTAGAGAATCGGTCACAGTCGGGCCTCTTCTAGTCCCCTGTGCATGGACGAGGGTGCAGAGGGGACGGAACCCCAGCCTGTGCACCACTCACCCTCGGGAGGCAGCTGGCCCCGCTGTCCGCGGGAGCCTCCTCACACTGCTGTGCGCCTGCCCACTTCCTGTCCTCCCTCCTAAAGCAAGGACTTGCCCCAGAAATGCTCCCAACACACGCGGACAAGGCGCTGCCCCTCCCAACCGTTTTTAACCTGATCCTTGAGATTTTGCGAGACGTGTGACTCGTGTGCCCCTCATGGCAGGCATGAGGCCGAACGCTCAGGGCTCATGTTCCCTGACCTGACACAGGCCCTGCTCATTCCCTCAGATGAGGTCACAGGAAGACGTCCCCACGCCCTGGGCATAGTCACCAGCAGGGCCCCGCCGGGACCCCAGCGCCCCCACCCCACCTCTGCCGTAGGCTGTGGACATCTGCCAGGAGCCCGTCAGTCCTGTTGGAAATGGCAGTTGCCGTGATGAGCAAATACACTGGGACTTTAGTTCCCCCTGGAAGTGTGATTTTATTGTGTTTGGAGAACTGAGGGCTGGTCTCCATGAAGGCAGCTGTGAACTGGTTCACGGCATCGCTGGTGGCCCCGGGGGCGGCCCTGCCATCCCGTTCGGTGGACGCCGCTGTGGTTTCCTTCCCTCATTGACGCGCTTTCTGCGTACGCTGTTTTAATCGGGTTCTTTTCGAAAGTACATTTCCTAAGAGAACATAGCACATGTGACAACTATGGTCACATGGCTCTGAGAGGAAATAACCAAAGCCCACACACAGTACCTTTGTTGTTGCTCCCAAACTGGCAGATAGACGGACGAGTGAGTGAATAACTGAAGTGTATTTTTATGCTTAGCCGCACAACCTACAAAAACTCCTAAAACATACGAAACCTTCCAGTGCCCACATCTAGTACCCGCGTGCTGATTCACTTGCAAACTCCCTAGTCTGTTCTTGAGTGGAATTCACCTTCCAGTGCTGTGGTCTTCACACGAGAAGACAGCTGTCCTCCCACCTGGCTCCCCACCACGTGTCTTCTCCCCACTCCGTCCATCTGAGACCAGAATTCTCGCAAGTAGCAGAGCCCCCCGTGCGGGCCCTGAGCTCGCATGTAGGTGTCAGGTCCTCCCGGTGCTGAAGCTGACCCTGCGCAGGGAGTGCGTGGGCGCTGGTCATCAGCCCGGCTCTCTCTGACCTTCGGGACTGGTCTCCGGATCCAGTGACTTTCCTTGCGTGCTTGTAAAATGAACGTGGATGACATTCCCTACTGAGCTTTCGTATAATCACTACATTTGCTTTTTTCAGGAAGTTGTTAATTTTAATTTATTTTTTATAAGTATAAGCAGTCAATTGCTTTAACATAATTGAATGCTAGTGAATATGAAGTTTAAGAAGATTTTCTTTTCGCTATAGGAAAAAATATATTTGAAATTTTATTAAGAACATGTTTCTTTCTGTGGTTCTACTGCAGTTAACTTTACTGGTTTCTGGAAAGACCAGTGCTGTGTGCCAGGTGTGTGAAGGGTGCAGGCACTAGTGACACGCGGTCCCTGTTTGGTGGCATGGCCGAGAACGCAGTGCCCTGGGCGGGGGGAGGTCAGGGAACAGAGGCGTTAACGAGAGCAAGGCCTGCATCCCGCGAATTCGCCGGCGACGCTGACAGGCAGGACCAGCCCTGGGGGCCCGGGACAGGCCTGCCGTCCTGACGTGGAAAACCCACGTTTTACAAAAGGCCGTCTGTGGTCGTGGGTGAAGCACAGTTTGGCCTTTTGTGCTTTGCAGATTGTGGGGAGGGGGTTGGAAAGGATTTCAGCGTCTGAAGGGGCTGGGGTTGGGCGTGTAGGTCTGTGCGTCCGGGGACATCATGGGTCTGCGCTGTCCCTCTGTAGGTGACGTTCTCCACGGCGGGTCATCACGGCGTGGGGACGGGGGGTAGTGACATCGTGCCTTTGGTGGTGACTTTTCAGAAGCAGTTGTGTCCTGTGAGTTCCCTGCTTGCCCTGCCCCCTGTAGCTGCCCGTGAAGCCCGGCTCCCCGTGTGATTTGGGTAATTGGGGGAACAGGGGACTTATGCAAAAGTAAGCAGAAAAGGAAGTGAGCGTTTCGCATGTGCGGTGTACTTTGGGGTTTAGGGTGGACAGTGCATGTTTCGATTCGGGAGAGAAATGTGGTTTCAGCTGCCTCTCAATAGGCCCATCCTTGGAAGATTTGAAGCATTTGTTTGAAGAAGTGGCAGGTGACTGTATTGGAAGGTCCAGCTGGGTGTTTTTGGCCTGTGACTTGGGGACTGTGTTGCGGTGCTTCGGTTTAGAGGTGACGTAATGAAGGCTATTCTGACAGGCCGGCTGGGAGCGCGAGGCAGGACTTCCCTGTGAGCTGAGGGAGGGAGGCGTGAGTGCTGTCACCCTGGGGAGGGGACAGCAGCACGTGGAGGGAAGGGCCTGGGTGGGAGGCAGGTGAGGAGCTGGGGGCTCGGGATGATGGGTGTGTGGCCGCCGTGGCGCTCACTGCGCCCCCAGCAGTGCGGGGAGCGTGTCACTGCCCCGCTTCCTGTCCCAGCCGTTCTGTGCTGTGCAGGTGCTGTGACCGTCACACTGGCTGGCGTGACCACGATTGCGCAGTCAGTCATGATCGGAACCAGAGCCAACTCCACGGGTCTGTCTGGAGCGGGTCTGGACCCCCAGGGCTGAAGGGCACGCTTTGCCGGCGGTGCCGGGCGAGCCGCTCGTGGGCACGAGTGTAACAGGCTCTCTCCGTCTGCTCTCTTTCAGTGCGGCTTCACGACAGCATCTCGGAAGAGGGCTTCCATTACTTGGTGTTTGACCTGTGAGTACAGCACACTTGTCCTCACTTACTTTTGCTGTTCGTTCAAGACCACTTTGAATTAAACACACTGTTTTCAAAATTTAAAGTCCAAATTAAGGACCCTGTGATTTTGTAAATGTTCTTCAAATAACATTCCCCTGCAGTTGTCTTAACAAGAGGTGGCAGCTCCGCAGCGTTTATCTGCCCGGCAGCTACTCCTCGTAAGTGGACGGTCCCGTTCGTTTCCTGCGGGGTTGTTGACTGTGACCCCACAGCCGTGCTCGGCTGGGCCTTGGGAATAAAAACGGCTGCCGTTGCTGATCTCCCATGGAGGTTTACGAGTCTGTCTACTTTGTCTCACATGAGAAGACGAGCCAGGGGAGGTGAAGCCGGGGGCCCGGCGACGTGGTCAGTCCCCGCCACACCCAGCGCTGGCTGCGCTCACACGGGCTTGTCTGAGTTGTTGTGCACAGACGTGGTGATGCCAGACAAGACTTGTCTCTGCGCGTTTCACGAGTAACACACGTGCCCAGGAAAGTGGGAGCATTTCTTCTCCCAGGCCAGGATGGGGTCGCTGCCCAGAGAACCTGGGTCTGTCAGGATGCGTCAGCAGGGTCCTCTGTGACAAGAGGGAGGGACAGGAGCAGCTCCCGGGACGCAGCCCCGCATTGCAGGTGGGGGTCAGTGAGAACCCCGCTCTGGAAATCCATGGCCGTTTCCTGTCAGAGCTGCGCTTATCATCCAGCACAGTCGTGTCACTTCTAGGAACAGAGTCCATGGGAAGTGGGCCCTTACACGGAAGGATTTCCCTGGACAGCATCGCCCTTCCTAGTGCAGCCCATGTCCACAACAGCTCACGCCCAGCTCACGCCCAGCTGCCTGCTCACAGGAGCTCAGGCCCAGCTCACACCAGGCTGCACGCTCACAGTAGCTCGCAGTAGCTCAGGCCCAGCTCACACCTGGCTGCACACTCACAGTAGCTCGCAGTAGCTCACAGTAGCTCAGGCCCAGCTCACACCGGGCTGCACGCTCACAGTAGCTCACAGTAGCTCAGGCCCAGCTCATACCTGGATGCACGCCCACAGTAGCTCGCAGTAGCTCAGGCCCAGCTCACACCTGGATGCACGCTCGCAGTAGCTCAGGCCCAGCTCATACCTGGATGCACGCCCACAGTAGCTCGCAGTAGCTCAGGCCCAGCTCACACCTGGATGCACGCTCACAGTAGCTCGCAGTAGCTCAGGCCCAGCTCATGCCTGGATGCACGCTCACAGTAGCTCGCAGTAGCTCAGGCCCAGCTCACACCCGGCTGCGTGCTCACAGTAGCTCGCAGTAGCTCGCAGTAGCTCAGGCCCAGCTCATACCTGGATGCACACTCACAGTAGCTCGCAGTAGCTCAGGCCCAGCTCATACCTGGCTGCACGCTCACAGTAGCTCACGCCCACCTTTGGTCTCTGTATCTATGTGTTTGTGTCCATTTTGTTTGTTGATTTTGTTCTTTAGGTTCCATAAGGAAGTGAGATCATATGGTATCTGTCTTTCTGTCTGACTTATTTAATTCAGCACAACACCCTTTACATGTTGTTGCAAAAGGCAAGATTTTGTTCTTTTTATGGCTGATACTCGTCTGTGCCACAGCTGTTACAGACAGTGCTGAAGTGAACAGAGAGGCAGATGTCTTTTTGAATTAATGTTCTCATTTTCTTCAGGTAAATACCCAGAGGTAGGATTGTGGGGTTGTATGGCATATCTAGTTTTCACTTTTTGAGGAAACTCTGTACTGTTCTCCATAGTGGCTGCACTAATGTGCAATCCCACCAGCAGTGCACGAGGGCTCCCTCCCTCCACGTCCTCACCAGTGCTTGTCATTGGTTTACTGACAGCCGCCATGCTGACAGGAGTGAGGTGATATCTCACTGTGATTTAACTGGCATTTCCCTGATGATTCGTGACAATGAACATCTTTTCGAGTGTCTATTGGCCTTCTGTCTGTATGTCCTCTTTGGACATAGGTCTTTTCAGGTCTTTGCCTATTTTTTGATTAGATTTTTTGTTGTTGTTTTATTGAGTTGTATGAGCTCCTTGTATATTTTGGATATTATTAGCCTCTTATCAGAGATACGATTTGCAAATATTTTCATCCACTCAGCTTGTCTTTTGTTCTGTTTCTTTCCCAGTGTGCAAGCTTTTCAATGTAATGTAGTCCTGTTTGTTTATTTTTTCTTTTGTTCTCCTTGCTGAGGGGCTGTCTCTAAGATTTTACTGACCTGGAATTTGTTTACTATCTGTTTTCTTCTAGGAGTTTTGTGGTTTTGGGTCTTCTATTCCAGCGTTTAACCCATATTGACTTTTATTTTTGTACATGGTGTTAGAGAGTGGTCCAGAGCCACAGGGTTTAGAATAGTGTGTGTTTTCCATGCACCATTTTGTACCCAGCACTTAATGCTTAGTGCACAACATGCACAGACGATCTCGGCTTACAATGTGTAAAAGAGAGGAGAGCTGAGTGCTTTCTGACAACCTGGTGGACGTGGAACACAGCTAATGTGGGTTCAGCGTGACAGCAGTGACACCCCCGCTGAGGAAACACAAAAACGGGGCGGTGTGACCAGGGGAACCCGTGCGTCATGAAGACAGAACTGAAATCCAGCGAACCAGTCACATGAGAAATGCACGAGGGAAAGGCTATGGGAAACGGGCTGGGTGTGAGCGGCTAGTCCTCACTCGGTGAGCAGGGAGGAGATGCTAGCTCAGGGCTGACTGACAGCCGTGGGAACGTGAGTGCACAAATGCAGACGGTGTGAGTGCGAGGAGTAATTAACAAGAATGGGGAGTGGGGCCGGGCACGGGGGCATGGAAATTCTATTAAGTTCAGATTTAATGGAGGCATATTTTGTGAATTAACACCCAGATGAATCCTGTTTTTCTAAATGTCTCTTTGTGTCTTTGTCGCCTTGTGTCCTGTGTGCACATGCGCACTCATGGCCCACACATGCCCACACACACCCACACATGCCTCACACGTGCACACACACCCTGCACATGCCTCACACGCATGCACACAATGCTAGCTTTTGGGTTTGGTGGTTTTTTTTTTTTGCTTTTATTGTGTACTTTTCTGCACTGTTTTAATTCTTTATACTGAGGAGTGGTATTTTTTTTTAAGAGTGCTAGGAGATTGAAAGCAAATGTGCGGATATGTTATCAGGATTAAACTTCAGGAAGCTGCAAATGTAGATTTGTATTACTCTGATAAATTCTTGAACTGTCAAAAATTAAGGTATTAAAGGGACTTAAATTTTCCGGGAGGGTGATAAACAAATAAACAAACGGGAGCCAGAAAAGCGTTGGGGTGAGTGAAGACTCGGGTGGGGCAGGTTCTCTGCTCACCTCTGCACTTCCTGATGCCCAGACTGCATGGAACCCAGAATTCTGCACCCATAGTTATGATACTCAGTCATTTAAAAATTCTGTTCTGATTATTTTCAATTAAGAATTCAGAGGCATTTAAAATACATTTCTTTATAGCCAGCAAAACAGCTAAGTAGAATTTCGGAACTGCTGTTTGGAAAACAAAGTGCCCCTGTACTCACGGTGCCGGGCAAGCACGGCGTTCCTCCAGCCGCTGCCTGGCGTTGCATTGTGTGCAGTCCCCGTGGGCGGCGGCGGCAGCGGCAGCAGTGTGAGGCTGTCCATGCGGAGTGGGCAGCACACGCGTAGATCGCCCGGCTTCCAAGCCCGGCGGCCCACGCCCTCCACGAGGGAAGTGAGCACGATTATCTCCCGGGTTTTGTGGGGCTGTGAGTGTGACTGCGGACCACCTGGTTGGCTGTTGAAGCTCAGACGTGAGTCCACAGAGGCCGCGTTTACTTCTTCACCTTGTCCCGCCTCAGGACCACGCCACACACCGCTGACAAAGGAGGGCATCCTGGCCGAACGGCCAGTAAGACCCTTCTGGAAGCCTCACGGGCTGGGGAGAGGCGGGGCTGGCCTTCACTCGCACCGTCCACATACGTCACGTGGGACGGAAGCGGAATGGAAGCCACGTTGTTCCGGACGGGCTCTGTCCACAGCACCTGTTCACAGCCCTCAGATCCGAGCGGGCTGTGCTCCGTGAGGTGCTGGTGAGGGGACACGTGGTCGAGGGAGCACTTGAACTTGGAGGCGAGCCTGGGCCAGCAGCCTGCGGTTGCTGCCGGCAGACACTGGGGCGTCCTTTCCTTTGCATGAGATGTGGCCGCTGTGACTATGTTTTGAGCCTCCTACGTGGTCTCAGGGGCTACAGTGTGAACATAAGGGCTGAGGTCTAGGAGTTTCCATAGCTGAGCCTTTCTCTGAAACTCTAAGGGGAACAGGCAGGTTGCAGAGAGCAGCTGCCTGGCAGCATGCCGCGTCACAGGGCAGGCGGCGCCTTTGACTCCCTGTAGCTCGCGGGGAGGGAGAGCGGCGTGGGGCCAAGGTGCCCGAGTGGCCCGGCGCTGAAGGCCCGGCCTTGTCACTCAGCCAAAGCCCCTCCCCACACAGGAGCCGAACTGTAGGAAGCTTGTCTGTGGTCATTTCAACTGAAGGTCACTTTTTGATTCCTCCTGCTCAGACGTGGACAGTTTGTTTTTGATCTTGGCCCGAGGTGAGCGTCCACCACTGCTCACAGGTCTGCCTCTGGGCCCACTCGGCTCGCAGCCAGTTCATTTTTATTTTCTGCATTTTCTTGTGTCAGACACAGTGCCAGTAGCTGAGGTAAAGTACACATTAGTTACACTGTCACCTGGAAATGTGAAAACCATGCGCTGTTCCAACGGCACCAGTGCGGGCTGCAGGGAGTGTGTGGGGACCACGCGGTGTCCCCAGCCGCCCCCTGCCCAGCTCTGCAGCTCCCCACGCCAGGCCTGCTGGTTCCTCTCTGAAAGCGACCTGCTGTTTCCTCGATAAGGTGGACCAGGCCCACCGAGCGCCCAGCGAGGCTACTCAATCTGGCCTGTTTCTTAAGTGTCAGGGCCGGGCGTCACAGTGGGTCCTCGGCCACCAGACAGGCCCAGTGTGGTTCTTTAGCGTCGGAACTGGAAACAGACCACATCTCCCAATAAGGATGCAGAAGGTCGGCCAAGGGCACAGGAAGCAGGGCTGGTGGATCTTCCAAAAGACAAGCCTCAGTGTATCGGCCTTTTTACCGGGAGACACCTTGCGTCTCAGCAGCTGAACAGTCTTACGAGGGAAAGAACAGAACCCACTGGGAAAGAGGCGTCTAGACATGAATATTTAGTGTCGACGACAGAAAGGGTGGCGGTGGTGGGGCCTGGCCCAGCGACTGCTGCTGGGCAGTGTGTGCTCCGTCTGTGGGTGTCTTGTTGCTGGACCTCGGGCACAAGCGTTTGCCCTTCATACTGCTCTTGTTGCAGTAACGAGAATTCCCCCAAAGACTGTGAAAGTTGGGAACCTTGAGGCTTTCGTTGGCTCAGGATAAGTTTAGTCTGTTTCTGTGACCTTGGACTCAGCGCCCTGTCTGTGACTAAACAAGCCGCTGAGAGGGCGTCTCAAGCCGGCCCTCTAGAAATGTCGGCTCCTCTGTTTTTATTTAGGACAAGGTATGATATTCTTTTGAAATCTCCCCTTCACACACATTTACCCTCTCCAGTTTATACATAGACTTCTTATTGCAAATATCTACTGAGGCCGCTCTGCCTTCCAAGAATAGAAGTGAGACGTGATAAGGATGCAGCAGAAGTCCACACTCCTCTGTCATCATAGTAATAAAAATGGATGATGTTGTAGAGCTCTTAACATAAGCTAAGTATTTTGCTGAGTAGATTACAAGCTTTATTGTACTGTACGTAAGCTCAAAACTCGGCCTACTCACTATATCAGTGATGGATAAAGAGGTTCAGTGAACCCCCCAAGAGCAGGGAATGTAACACAGAAATGCAGCCAGAGGCTGGTGGGGACCGTGTGGGTGACAGACATTTTTCTGAGTGCCACTCAGGGCCTCTCAGTCTTATTGCTGCGTTATTTCTAGATTACATTGTAGATTCTAACTGGGGGGGAAACCTAGCTTCACCGCTGAGTGAAATGACATGTACCTGTAAGCGAGGTTTTCGTAACCAGGCCGCATGGAGCTCTGGGCAGTACCCGTAATGTGCACACACTGTGGCTGAAAAGAACAACTCCACGCTAGACTTGTAAACGTCCTGACTGCAGTGAGATGGGAGGTTGCGTAAACTTTCAGACAAATTCGGTTTTTAGCGTCACAGGTTTTCCTTCAGGAGAAAACGCAGGAGGGTGATGGGCGAGCCCCGCAGCATGTTGTCACGTGATGGCAACAGAACAAAGGACAGGAAGGCCGCCTCCCAGCCGCTGCCCTGCACGCTCAGTGATGCCCCTACACCGAGCCGTACACTGAGCGCATCCAACCCACAGCCCGCGTGCAGCCCGGGACGGCTTTGAACGCCGCCCAACACAAATTCGTAAACTTCCTTCAAACATTACGAGGTCTTTTTAAGCTCATCAGCTGTCACTAGCGTGAGTGTATTTTATGTGTGGCCCAAGGGAGCTCTTCCAGTGTGGCCCCGGGAAACCAGGAAGGGTGCACAGTGGACGCTGCCCAGCCGTGAGCGTGCCCTTTATATGGAAGCGCCGTGGGGGGCGGGCAGCCTGCAGACCCACCCGCCGTGGAGCCGCCTCTGGGGCCGAAGCTCTCGGTCACTGTCACTGTTTGGAGAGCTGACGAAGCTGTCATAGAAACCAGCTTCTGTACCGAACCATTTTCTACCAGTCAATCTCGGGATGTATTTAGGGTGTAAAGAAAACTGTGTCCTCGGGAACTCCTACCCCAAGGGCTTGTAGGGGAGGCTCATGCAGCAGACTGCCCGTTCTGAAACGGGACGACTTGCCGTGTTTTAAAGCACATTCTGATAACGTTTAAAATAATCTGAAAACCAGAATCCTATGTGAACCCTGGTGCAGATTTACCGGTGCCTAATTTTTCCTCTTTTAACGTGAATACCTCGTGTGTCTCCACAGAGTCACTGGAGGCGAGCTGTTTGAGGACATCGTGGCAAGAGAATACTACAGCGAAGCGGATGCCAGGTGAGCGACTTGCCCGGGGCAAGAAGCCGCACTGCACCTGTGAGGACAGGTGTGCGGTCACTGGGGTCCTGGTGCCCTGGGTCCCGCACAGTCACTGTGGACGTGGGCTCATGCTGAGTCTCTCGTAGTTGATGTTGTTCTCTCTTGGGATTTCCAAGTTGACTCCTTGAACAAAAATCTATGAATCTGGTCTGCACCTCATTGTTACCTACCATCTATAGAGTGCAGATTTTATTCTATTTTGTTGTTTTTAGAGCCTCACTGGAATGGCTTCTGCTAAAGAAATAGGCATTTTTAGCGAAGTTGAGACACCAGAGATCCCTGGCGAGCCCCGGGCCGCTGGCCCTGCGCTGCCCAGGGCAGTGGCCCCGCATCGCATTTGGCCATCGTAGTTTCAGTTGTGAAGCATTAAAAATAAATAAAATTACAACTTCACTTCCTCACTCACGCTGGCCACGTCTTACCCACGTGTGGCTCGTGGCTGCAGGTTGGACGTAGCAGGTCTTGGCCACGTCCTTGGTCCCTGGGAGCCCCTCAGACCCCACGAGAGGCGCAGGCAGGGGCCCAGTGCTGCTCAGCGCTCTGGGAAACTCATCAAGCCCCCGGACTCTCCCACGTGAACACCACTCAGATATTGCAGAGGGTTCAAGGGGACTTTCCAATCTTGCTAGTTGACACAATCTTTGCAGAAGTTACAAATGGCTAACATTTTGTGTGACTGGGAATTTTCTAGCCACACCAGGCCTTGTGCTCCCTCACAGTGGGGTTTTGACTGGCCTCGTGAGTGCTTTGGCTGACGGCGTGGATTTTCCTCGGCAGCCCTCATGCGCATCCTGTTGTTGTAGTTGGCAGATCCGGCTGTGAGTGATGGGCTGATCGGTGGTGGTGTGCAGATCAGCTCCCACCACCCCTCTCCGTGGCCCCTGGTGCTTCCCAAGGCCGGTGGCCGGGACTCTCGGCATGCAGCCGACCTGGCACGCCCGGCTCCCCAAGCAGCCCGGCGCTGCTCCTCCTCCCTGTCTGCTGCCGGGCAGGTGCTCCTGTCCCTGAAACTGGGCTCTTCCCGCACATGATTTTCTAACAGAATTTTTGCCAAAGTCACGTAGCAAGCTCCAGGTCACTTACATAGTGAGAAGGGAACCGTCATCACCCAGTTTACTGCAGATCCCACAGGACGCCCTGTGGAGAGAGAGAAAGAGAAGGAATTTTAATCGAGATGCTGAACAAGTTAGGGAATTATATCTGCTGTGCTTTTCAAAGTTGTGTAAACAGGCTGTTCCTACAGTTGAAAAGCGTGGATCCTGCAGGTTGGATTGTTTCATGTGCTGCACAGGGTGAGCTTTGGGGTTCACTGCAGGACGTGTGAGGATGGACCCCACATGAAATCGAGGAGGAGAAGCAGCCTGTCCCAACTACAAGCATGAAGACTGTATCTGCAGATAACTGCAGAGTCTGTTTTCTCCCTCGTCTTGAAGAAGTTACGAGTTCAGTCCGTTCTCACTTGTAAAAAATGCAGTCCACTTAATACGCACTATTGTTTACTTCACGTTCCATTATTGTTTAGGTGTGGTTTGAGACAAGAAAGTGCACCAGTCCTAAGAAGCAATGCAAAGTGAACATTTTTGTAGAAGGAAAAACGTCATATGAGTTTTAAAAACAGTTACCAATTCTCAAATCAGCTCTAGAGTAAAAGCCAAACCATCTGAGGCCCCTTACTGGCCATCACTTAGTGAGAGCTCGTCGAGCCGTTAGGGTTCTCTCTGACGTTCACGTCGTAATACATCGGATGGTGATGACTTTTCTTACTTTAAGAATTTCCTTTGGAGGAGTGATATTTTGAAATGGACACGAGTCTTCACCGTGAGTGGCTGCACCTGTGTCTCCCCCCCATGGGTGTGACGTGTCCCATGTCACTGTGTCAGGTGACAGGCCGGGCAGGTGCCAATCAGCCGTTTCCTGTCACTTAACTAGCCGCCTGCTTGCCACCCATGGGCCCTTAGTAAGAGCAGCATGAGTTGCACATTTTCACAGGTGAGAAGCCAGCGTCGTCACGGGCTGAGGCGTGGACGTGTGCGTGACCATGAGCAGTGCTCTGGGGTTTGAATGTCACGTGTTTACTGTCTGTCAGCCCTTCATCCTTCCCCAGAGTCACGGGTGACGTTAGATCCCCCCTCGGGAATCTAGGGAAGTGTTGCAGGAGCAGTGCCGTTTGCGAGTGACAATGCTGAATGTGTCCCGCCTGCCCTTCATCTGTGTTCACCTTCTTGTTTCCGCACCGTGTGCTGTTGTGACCTCAAACGTTAAACACTGCAGGCGTGAGGCACACCCACAGATGTCCTGTCCCTGAAGAGTTTTCCCAGAACGTTACGGGACGTGCATAAGAATTTTTCTCCCCGATTATGGAAACCTCACTTCTCTACGCCAGTGACTTAATGTGCGGACTTGGCAATGAACAGAACAGCTCAGATTGTTTTGTCTGAACTTGTCACAAATTCTGTGCTGGGTGTCATTTTTGTTCCAACCAGAATTAGCTTTATTCCGCCTTATTTAATTCCAATGTAAAGCTAAGAAAAATGTGAAGAATGTGGTTTTGTTTGAACTTCATGTACTTGCATTCCATGTGATTATGTGCCTTTAAAATGTTCTCCTTCCGTTCTGCCCTGTGTCTTTGCAGTCATTGTATACAGCAGATTCTAGAGAGTGTAAATCATTGTCACCTAAATGGCATAGTTCACAGGGATCTGAAGGTCAGTACGTGAGCCCACACACCCCCGTGAAAGCGGCTGTGGTTCCTCTCTGGGGCAAAGAGGGCGGGTGTGCACAGCGTCTCCCTTGCGGCCCCCACTTCTGCCCGCAGTGACCGACAGCAAGGTGACAGTGCATGGCGCTTCTTCCAGCTGCTCATCCGCAGGCGACACACACGTCCCAGCCAAATGGGGGGCAGGGCTGAGGGCGCGGCAGCTCCGCGTCCAGGCGTGGCCCTGGGGTGGGGTGGGGGCCCTGGCCCGGGCACGGTGGCTGGGACGGTGTCGCCTGCAGATGAAACGGCACTTGTGTTCTGAGGCCGCGGCGGCCGGGGCAGGACCACTGGCTGCACGTTGCTCCCTGCGTGAGACGAGCCCTCGGGCAGGAGGCAGCGGCCGCAGCTGAGTGACGGCTACGGCCGTGCTGCCTCAGGAATCCACGGGGTGTCCTGACGGGGGCGGTTGTGGACGGCTGCTAGGAAGCAGGGGCCCTGGGGGGCGGGCATCCTGCCGGGTCTATAAGCCGGAGGCAGTGTCTGCAGGTGGGCTTTCTGCGCTAGAACGCGGGGCCCCCACCAGGCTTCCCCAGCACGGCCGCCCTGTGCAGAGGCCGCTGGTCAGGAGCACGCGTGTGCGCAGTGGCCGGGCCCGGGCCGCGGTCTCCGTGTGGGCTGGGCACTGACGCTGCCCCTGGTGTTTGCATGCAGTCATTGCACTCAGCAGATCCTGGAGGCTGGGCTGCACTACTGCCATCAGACGGGTGTGGTGCTCCGGGACCTGAAGGTGAGTGGCCTCCTTCCCTCCGCGTCCACAGAGGTGACAGGACAGGGCCTGTGCGTCCCAGTGCTGGGCGGGCGCAGCACCCGCCGAGCTCTGTGGACACGGGAGTCAGGCCCGGGTACCCCGTGCCGTGAACGGCCCCGGAGCTGCGCTTGTGAGCGCGTGCCGCTGCCAAGCCCCGTGCTGTTAACAGTCAGCTCACGACTGCTTCCCTTCAAGCTCACGCGTGTGGACATGCACGCCTCCTGCTGTCTTAAGAGAGGCTCTCGTAGAGCTGTCGTGTGACGTTGTCTCCATGTTCTGTAAGTGTCAGCGCACCGCAGACACCAAGGATGGAGAGGGGACCGGCTCTCCTGATGTCACGTCTGGGGGCTGTGGTGCTGGATGTGGTCTGTGCCCAAGCTCCGGGCGCCCTCGCCCCCCCGGACACTTACCAGAGACAGCACCGGGCCTGCGCCGTGCACGGGAGCAAGCACCCTTTCCTGACGCACAAGCTGAAGTCACAGGTCAGAGCCCCAGGTAGGGGCTGCGTGGGCTCCCTCACACCACCCACCAGGCTCCTTCCCACTCAGACACGAGCGCCCGGCGCACTTGTTGCAATTTCTGTCACCCTGCCGACGTGGCCGACCCCAGCGGCCCCCCGTTCCCAGTGCTGGGATATGTGCTCCGGCCTCTTGCACCTGCAGGTGGGCACTGCGTGTGGTGCAGATTTACCAGCCTGATGCTGCAATGGAGCAGCAGGGCCGCTGAAGCACCTGGTCACCAGGCTTCACGCAGAACAGTGCCCCAGCTGTTGTCGGCTCACAGCCTTCTGCTCGCGTGTCCGGATTCCTCTGTGAACTCACGCGTGCTGAAATGGCTGATGCGCAGTGCAGTTTGTCCACGTCATCATCACGTGTGGGAGCCGCTGCTGCTTTGCAGGATGTCACGTGGGACCTTGAGCCTAGTAACAGCCCACCTGCCGTGCGTCCCTTCAATCTGGGAAAGACTGGCGTTCTAGCAGCAGTCCGGCAGCGGCTCTGAACAGAGGAGAGTGTGTGCCGACCAGCACTGAGTGAGGACCAGCGGACCCTCTCATGCCCTGGCAGCCTGACGGCACCAGAGCATCAGCACAGCTGCCGCTCGCGGGGGCTCACTGGGCAGTGGGCCACCTGGGGGACCAGGCTGAGCCCACCAGGCAGTGGGAGGGCGGCCCAGGCACTTGGCTCTGCTGGTGGGTGCGCATCACGGGAGGGGTCGGCCGGGCGTGAACCAGGCCGCCTGTGCCATGTGCACAGAAGGACAGGAGCCGCATGCCTGAAACTCACGCTTCTCGGTTCCCGCGGAGCTCCTGCGTGTCCCCAGCAGCTGGGTCTACACCTTTGCTGGCAAAGCAGAAGTGACGGAAAACATGGAGCCCAGAGCTGCTCACTTTGTGCTGAAATGCCGAGGCTCCAGTGGGGAAAGACGCCAGAAAAGACAGCTTCTCGACTTAAAAACAAGAGTCCACGGGGGTGCCAGGCTCACAGGCCGTGGACTAACGTGACTAGCAGCGTGCGCCCTCACAGCGGCCCTGACCAGGAAGCAGGAAGCAGCAGACAGATGGTCCCAACACCTGAGTTTGCTGCGGCACGCGGGTAAAGCCCGAGTCACGTCATACCTGCACTGCGGCAGAGGCTGACGAAAGACCACATGACTTAGACATCCTCCTGCCTGCTGACCAGCTTGGGAGAAGTGGCATCAAACCACGTCTGTGCCCTGCACCCCCTTGTCTTGCTCACACGCGGGCAGCAAGCCCTGCTGAGCACTTCCCATCCCGCGTCCGCCACCGGCTGCACTGCGCCTCGCTCCTGTGAGCAGGAAGCGCGCGCCGGCTGCCAGCCTGGGCTCGGCTGTGTGGACCGCCCTCCCCCACTCAGAGGGGCTGCGGTGTCCCTTCTCTCCAAGTCCCTCACCGCCCAGAACATGGTTCCAGCCGATGGCCCGGCATGCGGAGCATCTGGTCCAGCTTTAGGAAAGCCCCACATCCCAGTGAGGAAAGCGCCTTCTCCCCGTCACTTCTTCCACAAATCAGTAGCTGGAGGTGACCTCCTGGCTGCACTAGAACGTGCCCGGGTGTGGGGGCCACACACGTCAGCTATGAAAGTAACATGTCGCGTGGTAAGGCAGCGCGGCCGCAGACAAGCCGAGCTCCACGCGGGTCAGGGTGTCGGGCTCTGCTGAAGGCGGCGGCAGTGGGGGGCGTTCACGTGCCCAGGTCTCCATCCCAGCGTCCAGTGCAGTTGCCGTGCGCTCAGTGTGAGGGTTCCCCCGCCCCGGGATCACAGGTCCCCTTGCAGCCGGCCCCACCCGAGCTCTGATGGCAGTGAGCAGCAGTGGCCTGGAGACACCCGGTACCCCAGCAACGCTGGCTTCCTGCAGACTCAGCCAACTTGCTCTGCGTTCCGATTATGAGTCTCTTGCTGATTTGCATGGCTGGCTTAATTAATCAATTAAATGTAGGTTTAGGCTGTGTCTATACAAGGTCAAAACAACCAATAGAACTGACTAATTCACTGAGAACAAAAAGTCGCCAATTTCATGCAAAAACATGAAACATATGACAAGACCGATTTGACTGACAGCTTAGACCTTCACGGTTGTTCTGGCCCTTGTGCAGCCCCTGGCTTCCCGGCTCCCTCCCGGCTGAGACACCTGTGAGCCGGCCGGGTCCCGGCCGGGAGGGGAGACACCGGCCGCTCTGTCGTGAGTCTGTGCTCGCCGCAGCCCAGCCCGCGCTCTCCGCACGCCTGGCAGGCGCAGCCCTCACTGTGCACGTCAGCCGGCCTCCCGTCTGACGGCCGCCCGCGTTTCTGAGTCCCAGGCGGCGGCCCAGGGAGTGCAGGGCTCTGTTGTGCGAGTGCCGGGGTGTCTCGGAGGCCTGGCTGGGAAGCAGCGGGACAGAAACAGCCGAATCCCGAGACTGAGCTACCAGTCCTTGAGTAGCGGCCACGGCCTGAGAAAGCAGATGCATCTTTCTCGTGGAGTTGCAAGGTGTAAAATAAACACGTGCTGCTTTGAATCACGCTCCAAAGATGTGTGAATCATGTCTCAAAAAGCTTAACTGTAACATTTGGCCAACAGTAGTGCACTCTTTCTGCTTTTAAGAATGAACAGATTTTTAAAGACAGATTTTAATACATAATTCAGAATAAGACTTCAAAATTTGTGCAGAGACTGTGTGGAAACTGAGAAATCAAAATCACTAAATTTGGGTCCAAACTCTGGACGTCAGCTCAGATCTGATTTGCCGTTTCTTTTGCCAAATGTCGGTAGACGGTCCAGCGGCCGCCCGGTCATGAGGTTCCTCCTGCCGCCTGCACTGCGGGCCGTCCGGGTCCCCCGGGAGCACGTGGCAGCTGCAGACGGCCCCGCCCACCTGCACCTGCACCTGCACCTGCACCTGCACACGCACGTGCTGCCTTGGGGCCGCTTCTGGCCGCGTTCCCCCGGGGTTTAGGAGGGCTCTCCGGGAGGCAGGACGTGCATGCCCGCCCTTGTTTTGTTTGCTCATCTTACCACACGTGCTGGTTCTGAACGGCCACGTGACCCTGGTCCTCACGGCAGTCTTTTTCTTCTTCTGAACGAAGCCTGAGAACCTGCTCCTGGCCAGCAAGTCCAAGGGAGCGGCGGTGAAGCTGGCGGACTTCGGCCTGGCCATCGAAGTGCAAGGGGACCAGCAGGCGTGGTTCGGTGAGTGGCCCGTCCCCACGGGAGACAAGCTGCTGGGCTCCAGGACGCGAAATACAAGGGGAAGTGTCAGGACAGTGGTCACACCCTGCGCTCCTCAGAGGGCGGGTGACACACGCACGCTGTGCTGAGAATTGCTCCTGCGCTGTCAGCGCCCCGCGAGTCCATTTTTTCACGAGAAGCTGTGATGCATGAAGCTGCTGTGTAGCCACGCGGACGCGGGGGGCGGAGCTGCGTGGACGCGGGAGGCGGGCACGGCTCCCCATGGCCTGGCCCTGAGCTCCTGCCGCGTCCCAGCTCCGCCCAGGGCCCCGTTCTCTCCGCTGGCCCTGGGCCGAGGCCCGCGGGCGTGGGGACCTGTGCTTTGTGACGGAATCCCGCACTTGTCCTGCGCTGGATCTTCACTGCTGCACGACACTGCGCAACGGGTCCGGTTGTGAAGGGGCTGCCAGGGGGCCATACACCCGTCCACGGGACGCACTGTGAAGGCTGCTCGGGGGGTCTTAAAACCCGTCTTGGTGTGAAACCAGGGTTCCTGGTCCTTGGTCGCGGTGACAGCACTGGGTGAATCAGTGAGGGAGCAGCGCATGTCAGGCTAGTGACAGCAGGCGCGTCTGCATAGAACCGCACACGTTTCCCAGCTGTGAGAACAGTTCCATTTCCTAGAGCAGGCCGGGCCCAGAGAAGCCGTGACAGACACGCCGGGGGCCCACGTCCCCTCTTCATGTGGTGCCACCAGCGGCCACGTTCTCACTTGGGTCCCAATTAGAATGACGACCTTCAGGGGTGCGTTGTAGGTTCTAAGAGAAGCCAGCCCCTGTGAGGGCACAAGGGCATCGTGTGTGCATTTAAGAGAACGCTCGCGTCCACTCCAGCTCTGGTGGCTCGTCACCGCGGCTGCGGGGCAGGGCAGGTGGCAGCTGCAGCGCTTTGGGTTAGAGGAAGGTGAGCTTCAGCGAGCGACGTGTTTGGATGTTGGCTCAGTGTCAGCTGCCATCATCTCGTTCTCATTAATTCGGTTCTCTCTCAAATCGGTGGGCGTGCACTTTACTTTAATAAGAGTGAATTCCCTCTTGAGTACGTGTGATTGTGCCAGCGCTTCAGGCTTGGGGGTGATTTCATCTTAATGAGTAGAAGAGTCTGTCACAAATTAAGCAATGAAACTGCACAGGTATCATAGAAGGTGCTTATTGGGTTTGGTGTTTTGTTAGTTCCCCTTTTCAAAGCCCTCTGTTTGTTTCTCCCACGGTACTTCTTTCCTTCTGGGCCCAGGCCCTGGGGACAGTGGCCCAAAGTGCTGGGGTCACGCCCGTGTCACTGCAGAGAAGCCTGCCTCCTACGGCTGCGTGAGCACGTGTGCTGTGCGTTCCTAATTCTCGTTGCTGCAGAGGAAGGGAAACTCTCGCAATCCTTTCTTGGAGGACTTGTTTGGCTTGGTCGCTCATATGTCTTTTCACAGATGGTTAAGGGTTCTTAACGGCGTCCTGCACTGGAGACAGGACATAATCCTGTGTTTTCTCTGTTCTGTCCCTGCTGGTGGTTCAGAGGGAGCAGCGCACGCTGTCTCTGAGGCCCGGGAGCGGGTGTCATGACAAACGAGGTTCCTCTGAGCTTTGTGTGCCAAGGAAGGAAGGCCTCATGCTCATGTGACGCATGGTTGTCCAGCTCACGCTTCCTCATGTGCACCCGTGTCCTCGGGAGCAGGGTCCCCGACTGCTGAAGTGACCGCTGAGCTCGCGGGGAGTGAGTGTGAGGGTGTTCTCATAGCACGTTAGTCTCTGGAAGATTCTCTCTCACATGGTGGCCCGCCCACCTCGCTCTCCTGCTGCAATGAGATGCCATTAGCGTTGCCTGCCCTGGGGGTGTGACTGGGGACATGAGGGTGCTGGGAGGCGCAGCTGTTGTGGTAGGTGGTGTGTGCCCCTCCTGTGACTGGGCTGTCCCCAGCCATGCAGGGCACGTGCTTTCTGTAGGAAGGGCAACTGGAGGGGCCCTCCCTGCACCTGCTGTGTCTCAGGAGCTCCACCCAGATGATCCACATGCTATGGTGGCACAGGGGTGGGGTGGGGGGTGGGGTCCTGGCCCCCTTCCCACGTGGGAGGTGAGGGTAAGGATCTCACAAGAGGCCTGACTCGGCCTGGCCGTGCGCTTGCTCTCAGCTACCAAGCAGGCGAGAGTTGGGGCTGCACTGCTGTGAAGGACAGCAGTTTACTGTCTAAGCCGTGTTCTGCCTGGACAGACATCTTTGGATAAAAGCTCCCACAAAGCTGCATCCCTGCGTGTCCCCTCACATTGCTCTCGTCACTTCTGTCTTCCCAGGTTTTGCTGGCACGCCTGGCTACCTTTCTCCGGAAGTTTTACGCAAAGACCCCTATGGGAAGCCGGTGGACATGTGGGCATGTGGTAAGGAATCGCGTTTCCGTGCAGATTCTATCGTTCAGTGGGATTGTTAATGGTTTAAAGCAGCGTCTTTTACATTGAAGCCGATGTTCTCAAACTTGAGGCGACACCAAGGTCACCTGGAGGGCAGGTTAGGTCACCGATCCTGTACCCAACGCAGTAGGTCCGCGTCCTCTACACGTTCCCAGGAACCTATCCGGTAGGTCTGCTTCCTCTGCAAGTTCCCAGGAACCGACCCTGTACCCAACGCAGTAGGTCCGCTTCCTCTACACGTTCCCAGGAACCTATCCAGTAGGTCTACGTCCTCTGCAAGTTCCCAGGAGATGCTGACGCTGCCAGCACCAGCGGCACAAGGTGTCTCGGATGGTCAGGACGTCAGGGGAACCGGGTGTCCCACACCACGGGCCACTGTCCTGTCCCGCACAGGAGCGCGTCTGCACAGGACACTGGGCAGGGCTGAGGGGGGAAGCTGTGCGGGAAACGCCTGCTCCCGCCTGCTCTGGGGACCCAGCTGTGAGCACTCACACGGCATTGGAGTCGTGGCAAGAAGAAGTTGTATGTTGTTCTATTAGGAATATGCAGCTGTGTATACACAGACGTGTCACATACCCCGTCACCTTGCTTTTGTGAACTCACACAAAATCGTCTGGCCTGTTCTCTGTCTCTGGAAGCAACTCATCCATCACCACAAAGAAATAAAGGCATCATTCAAGCAAGAACACAGCCCCGTGTGCTGCCGTTAGCAGCAGCGAAGTGATTTGGGTGGCTTTCTTGTGTATGTGGCTGCTTCCGTAATTCCCTGATGGGATGAGTGGATGCTGTGTCTAGATGTCACTGAATCACTGGTTTTTAACAGAAGTTCCTTCTACATCCTGGCTTAAAAAACCATAATAGGCGTAAACCTGCAAACACACACCACCACCACCTGTCTCGCTACTTTATTTCTCTACCTGAATTCAGTGCCACTCAGAACATTCCAGGTGACGGTAAGCCAGTGGCTGCCACGGAATGCCGTGACGTCTGAGGGGCACTGGGCATATTACGGGACATTTCTTCTCCCTGCACGGCTGCTCGTGGGTCATTCCTGCGGTTCTGCGAGGAGAAGGCAGCATCAAGCATGTTCCAGCAGAGCCTTCACCCGTTGGAAATCTGAAGCCTCCTGCACAGCTTGTTTGTGTGACCCGTCCTGCAAGGCACTGACATGGGACCGTCCCTGGCATGGCCACAGGAGAGTCACACAGTCCTTCCTCCTGACGAGCTAGACAAGAAACCGGGGGCCTGAGGGGACGAGGTGGGGCACGTGCTGACGAGGACTGGAGACACGGCAACAGAAACAACTCCACAGCGAGCGAAGAGCCTGTGGGGACAGCAGTTAGGGTCCAGGTTAACTCAGATCCGTGTCAGTTTGGGAATAATTGGGCTCTTGTGGAACAATGAGAGGGTGAGACCACCTTGTGACATCAGCTGAGCACTTGCTCCTTCATGGGCAGGTGTCCTCTCTTGTGACATGTGCCCTTCTGGACTGTCACTGAGTTTTATTAGAAAACTGCTTTTGAAGACAGGTCCCTGAGGCGAAGGGTTTCTGCCCGGCTATGTGCTGCCCACACTCCCCGAGACCCCTGCCGTTTGGAGCGTGAATAACAGCCAGGACCCCATCACTCAGCAAAACGTCACCATTCTAAGCAAGGTGACTAAATAACATGCTAAGTTCTAACTGTCAGCCTCCTGAGTGACTAATATCACGTAGTATCTGCACAGACGGGCGTGCAGGGAGGTCACCTGTAGGAAGAGTGGAGGGACGGGAGGCCAAAGGATGTGTGGCCAGTGACAGGTGAGTGTCACCGTCAGGTGTCACCCGCTGGGCCTGTGCAGGAGCTGAGGGCCCCACCCTCCCCCCAGGGCTCCGAGGTGTCTGCCGTGTCCCAGCAGCAGGGCCGCCTCTCCAGGATGCGGGAGGCCTGCTGTCCTGGGCTCCGCCCCCAGCCCGCTGCGTCTGAGTGACGTGACCCTGTGCCCTGGGCTCCGCCCCCAGCATCTGAGTGGCGTGACCCTGTGTCCTGGGCTCCGCCCCCAGCCCGCGTCTGAGTGACGTGACCCTGTGCCCTGGGCTCCGCCCCCAGCGTCTTGAGTGGCGTGACCCTGTGTCCTGGGCTCCGCCCCCAGCCCGCTGCGTCTGAGTGGCGTGACCCTGCGTCCTGCGCTCCGCCCCCAGCGTCTTGAGTGGCGTGACCCTGCGTCCTGCGCTCCGCCCCCAGCGTCTTGAGTGGCGTGACCCTGTGTCCTGGGCTCCGCCCCCAGCCCGCTGCGTCTGAGTGACGTGACCCGGTGTCCTGGGCTCCGCCCCCAGCGTGAGTGACGTGACCCTGCGTCCTGGGCCCCGCCCCCAGCGTCTGAGTGCCGTGACCCTGTGCCCTTTCCTGTCCCTGCAGGCGTGATCCTCTACATCCTGCTGGTGGGCTACCCGCCCTTCTGGGACGAGGACCAGCACCGGCTCTACCAGCAGATCAAGGCCGGCGCCTACGACGTAGGTGCCCTCCGCGGGCCTCGCTGGGGACTGCTGTTTAGCGACAGGAGCCCGCTGCCCTCGTTGCCGCGTTAGCCGTAGTGTTCAGCGTTTCCCTAGTGTTTTCCTCTCCGGGAAGGGTGTGAGCGCAGAAAGGCCGCGTGCGGTCTGTCGCCCCTCTGCGGGCTCACTGCCCCCAACCCTGAAGGGAAAACGTCCAAACGCCGATCTCTGCCTTCCGCACACTTGGAAGGACGCGGTGTTTGCTGAGAGCTGAGCACGGCCCGTGTGCTCTGACACGCTCCCCAGTGCCCGTCGCGTAAGTTAGGTCACGGCCCAGAAGCGCTTTGCCCAGATCACGCGTCCAGTAGAACCTCCTCCTGTGTCAGTTTTGACATGTTTTGCGTGTGGTTTAAAATGGACTGCTTTACAGGTTTCATTTGGAGAAAGTTTCATAACTGAAAACCATTGGAAGTCACAATCCCAATACGCTCTCTTTGCAATGGGCACGTTTGAAAGTAGGTTTATATATACACACGCATGAGGTAAATTCTGGACCGGGAGAATGAGTCTTATCTGTTTCCTCCTCATGCGCATCAGTAGAGTCTCTTCTGCATAAATGTCATCCCTACACATGATCTGCGCCCTCTGGGGTCACACACCCTGTGCAAGTCAGTGTGCAGGGTCTGCGTGCTGAGTGGGGTGAAAGGCAACGTGGGGCCCACCTTCTGTGCCCACCCTAAACACTCAGCGCAGAGCAGAGAGCTCACGGGAAACATCTGACTTCAGTCCAGCCAGGTCTTGTGAACTCCCGGCCTTCCCGCCAACACGTCCCGTTCCGTGGGTGTGCGTGTCAGACGTGTGGAAGAGCCGTCCTCAGCTTTGGCCCGCGGGTCACAGCCTGCCTGCTTTGTCACTGCTGGAAGTGCAGCTCACACGACGCAGGACCGCCGCCCTGTCTATAAAAATTCAAGAGCTGGGGAAAGGGCCCGATCCCTGCCCCTTGTTCAGAAACTAATGTGACGGAAATTGTCCTTACCCCACCAAGAACAGTATTTCTACCAGAGATGCTAATTACGTGAAGGTGCGGTTGCATAATTATCAGCAACGGCTCCCTTCAGAAACCTAGGCTGCGGGGCTTTATTGTGGCGTTGCTGACGCGCAGCCGGGCATCTCCTAGCGGTTGTGAGGCTGTGTGCTCCTGTGCACTTGGCTTTGGTGCCGTTTGTGGTCACGCTGACCCTGTGAGCAGCCCTGAGGCCCCCGAGGCAGCTGGGTCCTGGCCTCGCCCCCCCTCAGCACACCTGTGTGTGAAAGGTCACAGGACCTTCGGAAATAGCATGACACGTGACAGCTTGTCAGCTTTATGGACTTTGGCAAGTAATTATGGGAAAGATGGCGTAAAATTTCATTTTCACATCAAAGCAGAGATACTTTGAGGGAACTAGATTCTCAAGTTGATTTTTCTGTATTTTAAAGTGTATTCGCTAGATACAATGTGCCGTTTAGTATATGTGCTTGTCCGTAATCAGCTACCCTTCTGTAATATATGCAGATATATATGTGCAGGATATGTTTGTTTACATCACTTTATCTGCATACAATTTAACTCAGATAAAAAGTAAATTTATGAAGAAATTCACTTCTTACGGAAATGATTAGTGTGTTTGGCTGTGTATTCCCTGTTGGACGGAGTGTATCTGTTTTTTAAAGTGTCAATTTCTATTTTGAAGTTTCCATCACCGGAGTGGGACACGGTGACACCTGAGGCCAAAGATCTCATCAACAAAATGCTCACGATCAACCCTGCCAAGCGGATCACAGCCGCTGAGGCCCTGAAACACCCGTGGATCTGTGTAAGTGACAGCTCGCCACAGGCCGCGCATGCGCACATGGGAAGCAGCCTCACCTTCCTTTTTTTACCTGGATTTAAAATAATTTTTGGAGGAAAATGTGAATGAATTTTGGGCTCCAGGTGTTTAACAAAGTTAATTTTATGAAGGTTGAAAAACACATTTCAGGGAGCGAAATCTGATTCTTGGGTTGCTAAATAAGTACTGCCCACAGCAGCACAAGGAACAAGTATCCCCTGCCTACTGTTGATAAATTAGTACTCATGCACAGAAGTTAAGAAAATGACACCAGAACAGGTATATCCCAGAAGAAAAGACTAGACAAACTCCATCTATCGTTCGGCCGCTTTAGAGAAACAGGTGTGGAAGCTGGAAGGACGTGGCTGTCGAAGGGAAGAAGGCCCGCGGGGCCGGAGCGGGATCCCAGTAAACGTCCCGGGATGAGGGCCAGACGTTAGGGCATAAACGCGTCCAGTAGAAATGCGGTTGGAGATGAGCCGGCGTGGACAGTCAGGGAGGTACTGCTGCGCGTCGTGTGCTTCCTATGGTACACACTGCGCCTTAGTCATCAGCAGTCTGGGCAGAGTCAGTCATCGTGAGCGAACTTTTGGGAGTGAAGACCCGAGTGGGTCTGGCGGGGGGAGGCACCCCCGTACAGAGTGGGCGGCTGGGCAGTGCTGTGCTCAGTGGGTTCCGAGCCCTCAGTGAAGTCTGTCCCCTCCCCCAGCAACGGTCTACGGTGGCGTCCATGATGCACAGGCAGGAGACCGTCGACTGCTTGAAGAAGTTCAACGCACGACGAAAGCTGAAGGTGAGTGTTTCCTGCCCACGAGGGGTGGATTGGGCGGGCGGGAGGCGGGCTGTGACTCAGCAAAGGCTGCCCTGAGTCCCCTCGTCCTCCCGTGCTGGGTGTCAGGGGGGACAGCGGGGCAGGGTCACCAGGCTCCGGCCACCGTCACGCAGGGCCTGCTACTCAGGGGACCAAACTGACAAGCACCGACTTCGGGGGGCCGGGGGTCGGCCGGGCACCAGGGTCCTCACCTCAGTGACTGTCATGTCTCTGGCAGGGAGCCATCCTGACGACCATGCTGGCCACCAGGAACTTCTCAGGTACGTGCCAGGCCCCTCTCCCTGCCGTCTGCCCCCTGCCTGGTCCCTTGAGGGCTGTGACCATTAGTAGCTAGAGCTGCGCTGTCGCTTTGCTCGGAGACGGCGTGTGGCGTGGGCTCAGCCACATGGGGCCGCAGGCTGCCCGCTGGGCGCACTGGGCGCTCCGGCACCAGGCAGGTGACCCGGCGCCCACGCGGGATGGACGTGCTCCTGTCTGGGCTCAGCACCGCCAGCCCAGAAGCACAGTGAATATGTTCCTTCTGTCTCGTGCTTATTGGGAATCCCAAGGAGCATGACGCGTAAAGGCCATTCTTGCGGGACCCAGTTCTCATCCGCCCGAGTTCTTTCAAAAGTGCAGTGGGGTCCTGGCCGGAAGAGCGTTTACAACGTCCAAAGGTGCCCAGAGAAGCTGCCCGGCCAGGAGGTGACACTTCAGGGTGAGACCGTCTCCTGCAAGCCCGTGAGAAAGCAGTTCTCGGTGACACATGGGGGACGCTGCACCGCAGGTGCCGCTGGAGAGACTCAGGAAGGGTGGGGACATGTACCATTCCCTGAGCTGTGGGAGCTCAGGCCCCTCCCGCAGACCGTGTCCCGGGCTGCCCAGTGTCCTCAGCTCACGGTGGGGAGCGGCCGCAGCCACACCAGGGCTGCGATGCCTGTGGGGCAGGGGACAGTCTAGCGGTTGTGCCGAGAACACGACCATTTTACTTGGCCCTCAGCTCACGGGCGGTAAGGGGCTGCAGGCCCCCTCGTCCTGCCTCCTGCCAAGCCCGGCACGGGGGCCATGCCAGGCCACCAGGGGGACCATCGCTGGCACTTGACAGCCTGCTATCCCCTGTCCCCCGAGTGGCCACCCTGTCCCTCCTGCATGTAGTTGTGTGAAGCCACCGGCTGTCAGGCGCCACATGACCACGGGCAACACAGCCAGGTGCCCCCGGCTCTGCCTGTGCCGTGACCTGCGCTGTGAGCATGGACGCAGTTGGCATTTTTATGGGCGACTTCAGTCCATCTCATTACATGTTTACTAATATTCACTGTATCAAAGAAGTTGGTATTTCACGGTGGCCCAGTAATCACTGACTCGCCAAAAGATAGAATGGTTTGTATACTTTATGCTTGTTAACGACAAACTAACTTGAAAAAATATCCAGCATAAAGATGGTATTTTGTTACAGTCTTACATGTAATTTTTGGCATAAATTGGGCCTTGTAAAAGTTCACACACCGTGTGCAGAAGCTTCTCCAGCAGCGCGGGACGGGGAAACCACGCCCTCCGGGGCTCGCTGCTGCAGCTCTGGTTCCACTTTGCTTCCACCCTTCTTCCAGTTTATGGTCTTTTAGCCTCTGATGTGAAAGGCTTTGTTTACGAAGCCTGTGTGTTAGTACAGAAGCATTCGTGGCGCGTTTTTTTAAAGGCCGTGGGCAAAGGGTCTAAAATGTTTGCTCTAGGGCAATAACACAGCATTTCATTTTAAATGTAGTTAATAGTTTTGGGTAAAAAGAAATGGCCTGATATCAAAAATATACATGAAAACAAAGGTATTATTTAGCCAGAGCAAACTTTCACCCTAGAGTGAGGGCTGCTGTGGCCCCCGTACCTGTGAGGGTCACAGGTGGCGGCCTGTGAGCTGAGAAAGCGCCGTTCTGGACCCCAAGGCCTGCATCCACTTCCCCCCAGCCAGCAGTGAACGCACGTTCAGTCACGTGCGCGGGTAGTGTTCAGCTACATGCAGTGAGCACGTAAGGACTGAGCTCTGAGTGGGATGTGGGAACCGGGAGAGCGATTCCACGTCTCCGTGTCCTGTGAGTGCAGCTCCCTGTGATGCGGACAGCGGCGTGCATGGGCCGTGCGTTCATCAGCAACGCTGGCGGGACGGTGCGGTCCCTGCCCCGCTGCCCGGCCACGGCCACCCAGGCCTCAGTCACTGAACAGTCTCCCTCTCATTTTGCAGCGGCCAAGAGTTTGTTGAAGAAGCCGGATGGAGTGAAGGTAAGTTCAGCCGGTGCTGCGGGAGCGCTGAAGCGTTAGAACAGTACGTCTGCCACCTGCGTCGTGTCTTTCCAGCTCCTGTAAGGAGCGCAGGTTGAAGGGTAGGACAGTGCGCACGGATGACTGATGTTCATGCCAAGAACAGCCATGTGCTTTCTATCTTGTCACATCTTAAATAGTCCCGACAGTCGTTTTATATGGAGCTGCCACAGAAGTGGAATGTCTGAAGCGCCTTTGCTTTCCTATTGTCCCAAACTACCCTGGTGGCCTGGAAACCTGTGAAAACCAAGCGCTCCTCTGCGCCTTGCCGCGTTCTCGAAGCCCTTGGGTCTGGGACATCCGGTGCCCTGTGGCTCAGGGTCCCGCAAGGCCGTAGGGGTCCCTGTGCATCCCTCGTAAGGTGCTAAGACAGACTCAAGGTGAATATCTGAAACATATGAGGAAAGTTTTCCTAGAAAGACAATAGGATGTTTGGACGTCCTTGGATTTCTGAAGAGAACAAAACAACTGATTTTCTCTTGATTCCGTCTTGTTTCAGGGGTATCTGCCTGGGATGGTCGGCAACCGTGTTGCCTCTCTGTCCAGACTATTGCCTGATGCCTGTTTCTCCCTCTTTCTCCCCCAGCGGCAGACGCATGCCGCCCTCAGAGCACGCCACCAGTCTCGGGAACCAGTTCATAGTCTGAGGTTTTGAACTTGACCCAAAGTCAGGTGGTCAGTCGTTTTGAAGACAAAACATAGGAAGTTGCTTGTCACGTGTGTCCTGCCCCGTCGTCCCCTCACCGCCCGCCTGTGTGACCAGGCCCCGTTAGGACCATGTCTGCGTCCATCAGCCTCTGCTCCCGTGTCTGCAGCTTAAATGCCAGTCACAGCAGCTTCCGCCTTTTCCCCAGTTCCCGCTGGTGGGAGCTGACCCTGCGTGTCTTCCCAGGGTGTCGCCCTCCTGCCGGTTTCTGTGCTGGTCGGTGATGTGGAGCCCCAGCTCCTGCCGGGAGAGGCGTCCTCGCCCCCGCACACAGCCCTGCCCAGCGGCAGCAGTTCCCAGCCCCTCCACGGGCCACGCGCTGTGGCTTTCCTTCCTCTCTGACTGGTCAGTGCAGGGAAGGATGTGCAGGTTCAGTGTCCAGACGGGTGCGGCCTCCACCCCCAGATCGCTCCGGGGACGCCTCACCAGCCTCAGGTGGCTGCGTGGGGAGCGCGTGGGACTGTCCCAGGTCAGTGGCGACAAAGTGTTGAAACACAGGATCCACGTTCACGATACTCTTTTCTCTAAAACTGATTTTTAATACGTAAAAAGCCTGGCCCTCGATTGATGCTGTTCAAGGGCCTTTTATGAGGACATAGTCCTCTGACACTGAGGAGACCATGACCTGGCTCATGTCTGCAGGATTGTGTGTAAATGCCAGCTGTCATTCCTCATGCAGGAGAGGGTCTCCACCCCCCAGGAGGTGACAGGCAGTGCAGAGAGGCCCCCCGGGGCCCCACCCTGGCTCAGCAGCCTCCCAGGACATTTATGCACCTGGAAGCGGAGTGAGCGTCACACCTGAGAGAGAGGATAATGCAGTGCGCCATCTAAACACCTGACTTGGTGTCTTTTTTCTTAGATAAGCACTGTGCTTCCGCAATGCAGAGTGCCTGCGTGTCCTCTGGATGGCCTGGCTGGCCCACGCCTGCCCTCTTGTCTAAAAGCAGCCCCCGCCGGGGTCTTAGAAGTTCTGCGGTTCTTCAGTTAGTTACTATTACAAGTACCTGGAGAAGGTTCCCGCAGTGCGAGGTCGGCCAGCGTTCCCGCTGCCCCCGGCCCCACAGCGGGCTCTGGGCCGCGCTGTGACGGTGGGCATGGCTCTTGCCAGCGTGGCGACCGGGGGGCTCAGGCAGACAGACGCCCTGCCGGCGGAGCTGATGGCCTGTGTGCACTGTGTGCGCACGTGTGGCATCCTCACCAGAATAAAGCAGCTCTTGGCAACCACATCCTAGAAAAAAGACAATTCCTGCCTGAACACAGAAATGAGAATCAACAATTCCTCTTCTGGTCTTTGTGTCCCCTGCGAGACCTGCACGCAGCCAGTGCACTGCGCATGCACGTCACGTGGGCCCGACCCGGACAGAAGCGGCCGCCCCTCGCGGGCTCCGCCCCTCGCGGGCTCCGCCCCTCGCGGGCTCCGCCCCTCGCGGGCTCCGCCCCTCGCGGGCTCCGCCCCTCGCGGGCTCCGCCCCTCGCGGGCTCCGCCCCTCGCGGGCTCCGCCCCTCGCGGGCTCCGCCCCTCGCGGGCTCCGCCCCTCGCGGGCTCCGCCCCTCGCGGGCTCCGCCCC